>OZ018320.1:142297657-142421340 GCA_963969495.1 Ceratothoa steindachneri | reverse complement strand
CCTCTTTGAATGGACCGTAAGGTCTCCTAGGGTACTTACTTTCCTTGTTACTCCTTGTTACTCTCTCTCTCTCTCTCTCTCTCTCTCTCTCTCTCTCTCTCTCTCTCTCTCTCTCTCTCTCTCTCTCTCTCTCTCTCTCTCTCTCTCTCTCTCTCTCTCTCTCTCTCTCCAGGGATCAGTCCTGGGGCCTATTTTATTTACTATATACATCAATGACATAGACGTTGGAATAAATAATATCATATCTAAATTTGCAGATGACACGAAAATAGGTAACTCAGTATTATGCGAAGTGGACAGGGCTAGCCTGCAAGCTGATATAAATAAAATTACCGAATGGTCTGAGAAATGGCAAATGCCATTTAATATCGACAAATGCCAAATTCTTCAGCGCGGAACAAAAAACAAAAAATACACCTATACAATGCAAGGCGGCTTAATGAACACAACCCCTCAGGTTAAAGATTTAGGAGTAATAATTACAGAAAACTTAAAAACATCAAACCAATGCGCAGCTGCTGCAAACAAAGCTAACACAGCACTAGGATTTATAAAAAGAAACTTTACATATAAAAGCGAGGAGATAATTATGCCACTATATAAAAGTATTGTCAGGCCCCATCTCGAATACGCTGTACAGTTCTGGGCCCCTTACTTAATAAAAGACATAGATAAATTAGAAGCTGTACAACACAGAGCGACAAAACTGATCCCGTCAGTACGTAACAAACCTTACCACGAGAGGCTAAAAAAACTCAATCTATTTTCCGTCAGAAAACGAAGACTAAGGGGGCAGCTTATAGAGTGCTTCAAAATACTTAAAGGATTTAACAACGTTAATGCTAATAACTTGTTCACACTGACAGGGGAGTGTCCCACCCGTGGACATGATTCAAAACTTCAGGGTAAAGGAGCCACTATGGATGTAATAAAAAACTTCTTCACTTACTCGATTATTAATGATTGGAATAATTTGCCAAACGCAGTAGTGGACAGCAGAACTATAGATTCATTTAAAATGAGATTAGACAAACACTTAACAAATATTGGAATTGTTTAGCATAAGCTACAAAATAAAATAATATTACAAAAATATAACTCTTTCAGGTTTATGTAAGTGGTTTTCATATTTATTTCATTTAATTACTATTCAATGCAAATTTCCTTCAGGTACTGTCTTCTTACACCTGCAAGGTAATTTTCCCAAATTATTTCATGTACGGCTTTTGCCGGAGGGAGTGGAGGGTGGGGAGAGCCTAAAACTTTTCTATCCTTTACTTCTACTATTCTATGTGTAAGTGGCAGTAGATTTAAGGCCAGATCACCTTAGTCTGGGCCGTAAGGCCCGTGTGATCTGTGTATCTATGTAACTCTATGTAACTCTCTCTCTCTCTCTCTGTCGGGTCGTCTTCTTTTGCACCTCTTTGAAATCTCCCAATAGCTTTTCCACGACTGGATAGACCCAACAACGGGTGAAAGAGGGCGTTAAACATTCTTTAAATAAAACCGTATTGCCCACGGGGTTGTAGTTTGTGCATCACAATTTTAATAAATCCATTAAATTTTACATTGTTCTATTCAGATCTGTGAGGACAATGAGATTTAGCTACCTTTTGTTCTGTTGTGTGATGTGAAACCTGTGTGGGAAAGAGATCTTGCTCGTTAAGCTCTTCCTCCATGCCTCAGTTGTGCTAATTGGGAGCTTTGGTCAATTTGTTTTTTTTCATCCCATAGACTCGCGCCGCCACCAGGTTCAGATCCATCATATTTATCCAGCAGATTTTCAGACAACCTTGAAACTTTCTCTTCCCCCCTCCCCCCTCCACCTCCTCTCAGGTTAATAATCAAATGGGTAAAAACGAAATCTAATTCAAAATCCAACCAAATTATAATCATACATGATTAGACCCGATGCTGGGTGCAAGAAGTTGTTTAATCTTTAAACCAAAGGGGCAAAGTTGCCGTTGTAAGTGATTCCCAAGCATGCTGGATTCTCCCTCCCCCCCACCCATTCTTGCCTCCTGATTTAAAATGGTAAATAATTGGGTGGTTAGCCAGCCTGGAGAAGGAGGGAAATTTCCCTCAAAAGCAAATGCGCAGACAAGTCGAATATTTTGCCAATGACCACAACCATTAATAATAATAATAATAATGCTTTACCGAAGTGCCGTGTCAGTGGCGTTTGGCACTTATGCCTTATCCACCTCGATCTGTCTTGCGGCGCGTGTGTGAACGACGATGAGTGTCGAGCTCCGCCGAATTCCCTGTGTGCGGGGTTCTGTGTATTTAAGTCCAATAATTAATATCCACAGGTTGATCGTGAGCAAACTATTTCCCATTTATTTTTGTATAGATTACAATTAATACGATTAAATTTCAGTATAAAATAAATTTCTAAATTTTAGTACCAAATTTCGTTATTTTCTTCTTCCAGATGCCCTATTTGGCGCTAGTGGAGTATGATAATGGTGAAGCAATGGCATTGCCCACTCTGAACATTTCTTCGAATGGCTTTGTGCCTACCAATATTACCACATTCAGGTAGGTATTGAGATACACGAAACTGAATAAAGGAACTTTTGGGTGGTAAAGGAGAAATATCATAATAAATACAATAGATATTTGAAGCGGGTTTTTTGTGAATGAGATTATGAATGGAAAAATCCTCGCCAGTGAGCAGAAGAATGGGGTATGCTTTACCCCCCCCCAAAGAATTTCTCTGTAAATACGTAATTTTGTGTTTTGTTTCGGCGTGAGGCTTCCCCCGTAGGCCTCACCTTTTTAAAAACACTCTCCAGCTGGCAACCAGAAACTAGTACCTAGTGCTTGGTCTTAATAGTAATATTAGCAATAATAATAATAATAATTTTAGAAGTAATATAAAATGCTACTAATTAAAATAATAATAATCATAAAATATAATAGTAATAATAATTTTTTAAAATGCAAATCAACGAAGGCATTTCAATCAGAGGAGAGATTTTTCAAGGAAGTGGTGAAGTTGGGAGAAGTGAAAATATTAGGAAGATGCATTGCCGTAGTGGTCAAAAGAGGAGACTACTTTGGGCACTAGAAACCAGGGAGGGGCTTCAACTCTCCTAAATCAGCCTCATGTAGACAAAGACACCAGGAGGCGATCGACGAAGCACCCTTTTGCCCCTAAACAACAATGTGTAGAAGGTATATAGCGCGATTAGTCTAAGGAGGAGACTACTTGAGCCACTCTGGAAGTGAGAGGGTGCGTAATTCTCCTATATTTGCTCAACCTCCCGCCTCAAGACCCCTACCAACCCCCTGCTAGATTAGGGTCGAGAGGGCAATCCTTCAGGTGTTAGCGGCAGCATGACCCCCATTGCAGGGGCACATGTGTGAGATGGTGTGTAGAAGCCGCCCCCCCCCTCTCCCCCTTGTAACCTTTTGTTCCTTTCCGCGACAGCCTTACGCTACCGTGCTCGGGCATAAGCGACGCCGAGGTTCAGGTGAACCTCCACCTGAACGTGACATCATCGGCCCCGAACCGCAAGAAGAACATGACTCGGCTGACGATACGAAGAAGGAAGATCTGCTTGAAGGGAGGTAAGGGGCTGGTTATGAGGACCCCTCTGTCTTGAATCCAAAGAGGGCATCGTATATATGCGCATCTCACAAACTAAAGCCTTCGCAGAAATAGCATGAAACACCCACACACCCCTCACCCACCAGCACTATTCAGAGAGGAAACCTCTCACGCAGGTTGACGGGCACTAACATGGGCATAAACGTTGGATAGGAAGAAAATGGACAACAGCCCTGGGGTGATAAATGGGAAGGGTTTTCATTTATATTTATAAATTTAGCAACAAAAACCAACGGAGGAATTCCAACAAAATGTTTTTGAAAAGAATCATAAACTGGTGAAGTTGTATGAAGTGAAAAAATGCGAAGATAGCCCAAATGGCTAAGAAAGGAGACGACTTGAGTAGCCATGGGATACGCGACTCTCCTTTTCCCTGCCTCATTTATGCAGTTGTGAGAAATAACGATCAGTTTCCCTCACAAATGAAACGATCAAGTAATGATCGTGTTCGTGCCTTCCAACAAATAGGCTTAGGACTATTTATTGATCATCTTTCAGAAAGAAACCGACAAATTGGAGATTTGTTTTATTCTTAAAAATGTCGCTATGTTGCTGGGATGTCGGACATGTGAACAAACATTGGAGCATATCGACCTCCATATATCCAAGGGTTCTCAAGCAACATCAAAACTAGAGTTCAAAGTTTAGATTTGATAATAATTCCATCTAATTCCGCGTGAGGTTAAGTTGCAATTCAACTTCCACTTTCAAACGGTTTCATGGACCGCTAGCACAGGATGGTGCTATGAAATTCCCCTAGCATGCAACAGCCTCCCTCCACTCTTATTCCTTCGAGACAGTCTCAGAGAAAGCGCCTCCCCCCCCCTTCATAACTGTGGTAAGGTTGGCGTGGCTTACAACACAGGCAGTAGGATCCAAAGCCTTCTCCCTTAATCTCTGGGTCGGAGGGAGAAGATATCATCTGCACCTGGGTATTAATTAACAACAATAACATCATTCTAACAATAATTTCCAATAACAATTTCATTTTGCGTTATCCACGATATTACAATATTGCCACGCACGATAAACACTATATTCAAACGAAATCGGTCCATTCTTGACAACTCCCAACACATCCATGCGATAAAATGATATAAAAGCTCGGGAATTATGTTTGACGTAGTCATGACTAAAGATTTTGGCACAAGCAAATTTTGTCGCAAGAAAACCCGCCTAAACAAAGAATGGTACAAAAATGCCCTTTAAGCCTTTTTCCTACGAACGACACATGAGCATTTTACAGTTAATCCATGCATTTTTCACTAGTAACGGATTAGTTCGGACACCACCTTCACGTGTATAGGTCCATGGTCTCGAAATTACCTAGATCTTGATCCAATCTCAATCCTCAAATGATGACAACCCTTGGCCGGTATCTAGCCAGGAGTAGTGAGTCATCGCTCAAGATTTGCTCCTGAAGCAGATATCCAACCAGAGCGAATACCAGAAACCATTCATTTTCATCTCTTTGCGTGGGAGGAGTCATAAAACCGATGATACTTATAAAAATAATTTTGATTATGCTATAGGATTCCCCATAAACATGGGAATGGTGTATTTAAATAATATAAGGCAATAGCAGCAAAATTTATATCTGCCAAAATTTGGGGCCATGTCTTTAAAAGAACAGACCGAGTATTTGCCACTACCTTTGAACATTTATAACAACGTACCCCAAGAACATACTCATAACACCATCCCATTTGCTAAGCCAATAAGGTTCCTTCTTCTTCTCGGAGTGTTTACATAAACAGTTGTCATCTTTGCAGAAACATTTTTACCCCGAAACGAATCGATCTACCAACCTCCCTCTCTCTTCGTTGCCATGGGAATCGCCTGCACAGCCACTGTATTGGTGATCACGTTAGCTGCCCTCATTTACCTCAAGGTAAAAAGGGAAAAAGAGAGGTAAGAATGGTCAAAGCAGTGTTTGAAAGAAAAACTGAAATTAGGATTCGCGATAGGATTTGTCCATGTAGGAAATTATTTCGGTAATGCCTAAATCTCTACCCTCCTATTAGTTATCATCGAATTTGTGTATGAATGCTCGAATCTGTGTAAATGTGTGTGTTACTTCTGGCATTTCTTATATTTTGCTTCCTCATCAGTTTTGTAAAAAAAATTCTTACCTTGTTTTCCGGAAACTTTTTCGACGAATGTTTTTGTCTTCATAATTATGCAAGTTAGTTTGCCCATATTATTTCCCCTTATTAAACAAAGAAAACCGGGAAAAACAAGGAAGCGTTGGCTTGGTTCTTACTGGTTGAGAGGTTATATAGTTCAATTATTAATTGGAAAAAATATTAGTATTTCACTTTGCTATTACTCTTACAATTTGTAACAGTGACCGAAGGATTTAAAAGATTTATTTGCTGTATCTTCTCACGATTTAAGACATTAATTATTCGAATAGGTCCATCACTCTCTCCTATCTGAGGAAGTTAAAACTAAATAAACCTTTCTCTTAAAACACACACACATACATACATACATAGGCATAGTGTCATACTTTACATAAGACTGACATCTTTTTATATGTTGTATTAAGCCAACTCAAATTCAACAAACAATTCGTTGACCTGAATGTTACCATTCGCTTACGTTCCCGTTCTCGTCTGTTTACCTGTTCCTGCTCATTCGATTACCTGCCCTCTTACCGGAAGAATGCATTCAAAAGAACTCCTTGAAATCTACGTTTGTTTGTTGTTTTTTTGACTGGTTTTGTGTTTTATGGAAAATTGTGTTTATTGAAAATATTTGTCTGTTTCATCGTGATTCAAAAGACGTCTGCAAGTTAATTGTATTTTTCATACAGCCGAGTGGTTCTCTACATTTTTATTTCTTTCCTCTTGCCTTATTTCCACCTAAAGTTATATTTATTGTACACGCGTTTTGTTATTTAATTATTATCGGTTTTATTTTATGGTTAAAGTCCAGTAATGCTAGTATTTTGCTAGTTCTGTGCTATCTTGAGAGAAGTAGGCTCAATTTTTTTTTTGTATAAACTTTACAATACTTTGTTTTCCTTTTAGTTTCTATATAAGGGTGTAATTTTGTAGTATGTTATCATAACGTTCCTGTGTAATTATTTAAAGTTAATATATCTTAGATATCATTTGTAACGCTTGTTTGCTATTATCCCTTAAATCTCTGTGTGTAATTAGTTGAGACAGAATGGGGTTGTGGTGGGGTGCTTCAGACAATTGTTCCCGTTGCGCATACATTTTATTCTATCAAACCTTAAACTCCCCTTCCTTCGAGCTCTTGATAAATAGTAATAAAAAAAAATTGTCGTGACCTATAGACCACCAGGGTAAACGAACGAATACGATATGATTCTTTTATAATATTCTCAACCGTAATTAAACAAAGACTTTAATTTATATGCGATGACTTCATTTTTTCCAAACGTAGATTTGAAAGCGCGATCACAACATAATTCGATTTAATCTAAATATTTTTTAAATGTTCACGAGAGCTCTCAAATCGTACCAGACTTTAAGTTTTGCAATTATGATCTTTTTCGGACCCCTTAGAAATTTCATATTGTGATGAAATCTTAAAAACAAAATTGGATTTCAGCATCCATTTTTCACCATAGATAAATAAAAGGTGCATTATAAACCTAGAGCTTCTAATAGGTTAAATTAGGTGCTGTGGATAATTAATGAGATTAAAATTGCATAAGCGAACTGTATAAAAATTCCTAAACCACAATACTATCGAGAATCTAAACGAATACCTTTATTATCGTCGTATTGTCAAACGTGAAATAAGAAGAGCTAAAACGGACTACGAAATGGCAGTAGATTCATTGTCAAAACATGATCCCGAGCGATTTCATAAATATATAAATAATCGTAAGCTAATTAGAGTGTGCATCTAGTTCCTTCAGAATGCCGAAAGTGTCGTTAGTAATGATCTGGACTGCGTGGTTAAAACATCGAATCACTTTGCGAACGTTTTACCATCGAAGATACAAATAACTGACAATATAAGAACGTAAAAAAAAAATATGATGAAGACCCTTCACTTCCGAATATCAACATAACTTAAAATAAAATTAATTTTTATATTAAGAAAATTAAAATTTCTAAACATGCAGGGTCCTGATAAAATTAGCCAATCTATCTTAAAGAATTAGAAAGTGCAATTTTTATATCCTTCTTTGCAACTTTCATAAAATGTATTACCAACTATTCCGAAGGAGCTCAAAAAGATAAATGTAACACTAATTTTCAAAAGAGGCATGAAGGCTGCGATCTTAGTAACGTTGGTCCATTTTTTTTACTTCTTTCTTTGGTAAAATTTTGAAGTTCATTCATTGTAGAGAGAGGATCGTGCATCATCTGGAGGTAAATAGCTTAATAAATGTCTTGCACCACAACCTTCAACAAGAACGCTCATGTCTTAGTAAAATGATTGATTTCTTTCATGAAATCATCGCGTGGTTTAACCAAGATAAAGCTGCAAATGTAGTTTATCACGACTTCAAAAGGGCTTTTGACACCGTTCCATATAAAAGTCACTTGATAAAGCTAAAAGCCCACGGAAAAGGGGACAGCGTACTAAAAGGGATTAAAGATTAGTTGCAAAACTGTAGGCAGTTTTCAATGTAAATAATTCTTCATGAGCATTAGTTACTATATATATATATATATATATATATATATATATATATATATATATATATATATATATATATATAACACCTTGACAGTAATCTATTATGTTATATTTCAAAATTAGTCCGTGAGAAGAAACTTGATACTGGTGCAAAATACCATAATAACTAAAAGCTATCAAAGAGACAGATACAGTAGTGGAATGGTCAGAAAGATGGCTGATGCAATTCAATGTAGGCAAGTGTATGGTAATGCGACGTAGCTTCAGAAAAGGCGAATAGGTTTCTTAGCTTTATAGCTAGACATTTTGCGTTTGAATCGAAGGATATTATTCTTCCCTTATTTAAATCGCTTTTAAGACTTTATTTGAGTTATATGGTTCAAGTTTGCTCTCCAGATTTGCGAAAGAACAGTGCAATATTGGAAAGCGATCAGCGTCTAGCTATTAAATTAGTTCCTGAATTGGAAAGAGAAAGTACAGTACAAAGGCAGACTGAGGTACCCCAATTTATTTTAACTTGAAGATCGGTATCTATACAGCAAAATTTTTGAAGTCTTTAATATACTAAACAGACTCACTAATGTAAATTATGAATTAATGTTTACGCTAGATAACCGAGCGATCGCTAGAAATAACGGATTCAAGCTAGTAAGCAAGATATTTAATACTGCACCAGCACAAAATTTCTTTTCTTATAAAATAAGACAATTTGAATAACTTACTTAGGAAGGTCGTTAAAAATCACAACGGTAAATGTGTTTAAGAATAGAATAAATAAATCTTAGTTTCAAATATAGGTATAAGTCGTGAAACTAAGTCTTTCACAATATCCTTTCCTCCTTTATTTGTCTTTCAACTTTGCCTTCCACCTTTTCGCTTAATTCTGTAATAAAAGAGTCCTTACTTTTAGATGGATACAAGATATTTATTGTTATTTATATAGATGATTAAGATACTTTAAAATATTTCTTAATGTCTAACTTTATTCATTAAACACACTTTTGATTATTTGTGCTTCTTACTCGAAATATGTCGGTTGTTCCTGTGTTATTTCCACGTTTGTTCGTTTCATCTGCCTTTGTTTTTTATGTTCATTCGTCTTTCCTCTTAAGTATATTGTTCTTTCCTGGGTTGGCCGAACCAAGGTCGAAATAAACTGGTAAACCCCTTAAAAGAATAAATAACCCAGATGTATTCATATTTCATTGTGACCTTATTCTTTACACAGGCAGTCCCTGAATTGCCAATACTACAGCGGTCCCAGTTACCTCGGTGTGGGTAATTCTTCCACAATGGACGGAATGAGGCTTTCCGGAGCCCGCTGCGCTCCATCTATGAGGAGTAATTCCTACGCCACGATTGCTTCGCTCAAGAAATTCCCAGTGCTGCAGTCATCTTCGCCCACCCGTGAGGTAGGTAATCACCGTCCACCGGTCCATCCTCACTGATTGCGTCAACGGGTGGAGTCAAAGGTTTGATACAATCAGTAGGAACCTTCTTTGCAGAATCTTGGACGGTTTCCCGAATGTCATTTTTGTTGCTAAATTGCATTTTGTCTATTTGGAGACACAACCATTTTTTTTTTTTAATTTGGAGTCAATCGCGACCACTCTGTTAATTTGAAGGCAATCGCAACCTTTTTCTTTTTCATTTGTAGGCACTTCCATCCCTTTTGTCTATTTCGAGCTTATCGCAAGTACTTGTCCATTTAGAGGAAATTACACCCATTTTTTTAAAAGTTTGGAGGCAATTCCTTCCATTTTATTTATTTGATGGAGGAAATTGTAACCATTGTCTATTTGGAAACAATCGCAACCATTTTTTTCCATTTGGAAGCCATTGAGATTAACTTTGATCCATTGTCATTTCACAATTTTCTTGAAATTTGTTCCTCGCGGCGCGTTTATTGGATGCAGTCTTAGCTCGTGCGTTTATTACTCTTATATTATTTAATCGCGAAGTTATAATTTATTAATTAATTATTTTAATTAAATAATTAATTAATTTTATAACTTTCTAACGCCTAACAGATACCAAACATGCCCCCGTTAACTTGTTCCCGGAGGTTTATAACGGGCCTCCGCCCCGAAACTCAAGATGTTTGTTATTGTAGTCTTTGTCATTCCTATCTTTTATTATTATTATTCCTAGTTATCTATAAATAATTATCCCTCATCTTTACTTCTACGGTTTATGGATCACTTAACATTAACCTTTCTCCTGTAGATTGGGTTTTGTAGATTAAGGATTATTAGGAAAAATGTGAAAATTTTAATTATTTTTACCCAACAAATGTCAGCCCATGTAAACAATCAAATGTATCTACACCTTGGTTTTAGGTTGTTAACTATTCCACTTTTTTCAGCATTACCCTCTTTTACTGTAGATGCTATACTGTTTTCCTTTCTCTCGTGATTTAATTCTATAATAGAATAAATCAATTATTTCACATTAAATTCTTAATATTTATATATAAAATAAGACGCGATCCACCCTCAACGAGCACTGAAAGGTCACTGAGGATTCATTTTTGGAAATTGGACATATAAAAGTGAGAAATATAGTAGTAGAGGTGTTTTAGTAAGAGAAAATAGTTAGGAAAATTAGTGAAATAATAGAAAAGTGAAATGAAAGTAGAATGAAAGACATCCCTGGTTAAAGGGTAGCTCTGTCTTTCTTTGCGGGTTTTGTTTTGTGTTTTGTATTCAGTATATATAATATAGCTATATATATATATATATATATATATATATATATATATATATATATATATATATATATATATATATATATATATATAAATATGTATATATATATATATATATATATATATATATATATATATATATATATATATATATATATATATATATATATATGCATACGAAAAGCATTCAAGCCTTTGTAGCAGAGGGGTTTTCGGCCCCTACTGCTGGTGAAGAGTTTTTGTATCTGGGTTTTTAATTCCTGATTTTGCATTTTATTCTTGTGTTTTTGTTGTTGTTTTTATTATGGGGGAATTAGAGTTTTTACTAATTCAAGGGAAATATATATAATACAGATTGTTTTTAACGTGATTGGCTTTGTTTGTGTTTGATTTGTGAACGGAATTTCACGCGAACGTTGGGTTTATGTCGTTGTTGATGAGCAGTCTGCTACTTGTAAATGATCTTCTGTGTCTTGCGTCATTAAAGTCTATGTGCTCGAGCACATGGCGTCCTAGATCTTTATTGCTCTATTGTGCAGCTCCACGTTTATGGGGGTCAACATCAGTTCGCCATGGAGCTCACTCTGCCTTCTCATCTCTCTCCTTCGGTTACCCGTTATAAGTAAGACAGCCTTATTCTGAACCCTTTGCAGTTTAAGGATCTGGGTCTTGGGACTGGCGTTTATGGAGACCGGGGGGTACAGGAGTTTGGATCGGATGCACGCATTATAGATTTTAAATTTGTTAGAAGTTCTTAGGTTTCTGAATCGGAATAATTCACCCAAGTCCCTCCGTGCATTTCCCGAGGTCCTGTTCACTTGACTCCCATACCCACCAGTCGTAATCCGGAGTCCCAGAACCGTGCCCTCCGTGTGATAAGAGATGCGTACACCCCCCACACGGATGTAGACAAGGGTTCGTCGGAATAGTGGAATTATCTGGAACTTTGGGGCATTGGTAGATATCTTTCATCTCCTCTCGAAAGAGTTGATGTTTTCGATTTCTACCGCCGTACTCTGTGCCATGTAATTCACATTCCGATAAGGTGTCGTACAGATCATTGATACGTCGTCCGCAAATTGGATGTACAACGAACCTTCTGTCAGAGGTTGGGAGAGGTCGATTGTATATATATTATAGAGCAGGGGACTTATACACCCGCCTTGTGGCACCCCAGCCTCGAGTTCGAACTCAGGGCCATTGAAGCCTTTTACGTGCACATACGCTCTCCTCTCCATCACGTAATCGCAAAGTATTCTTTCAAGTATGAGGTCGAGGCCCAGGTGTAAAATCTTGTATTGTAGACCATCTTCTACATACTTTGTCAAAGGCCATTTTGACGTCTCGGAGCACCAGATTTGCGTGGCGTTGTTCAGCTTTTATTTTTGCTAACTTCTCGGTGATCACGACTAGCACCGTGCACGTTCCTCGCTTCCTCCGGAAGCCATGCTGTTGGTGGTTATGCAAATTGTTTTCTTCGAGGAACGTATTCACCCTGTTAGCCAATATCTTCTCGAACACTTTCCCTGCAAATTCTAAGTGAGATATAGGCCTGAAGTTAGCTGAACTCTCCGGTGGCTTACAGGGTTTGGGAATGAATATCAGTTTTGCTACTTTCCAGTGGTCAGGGAAGTAACCCACATTTAGGCACGCGTTCATGATATTCATGAGCCCCAATAGGATATGGGGCGGGGCTCGAATAAAATTCTCCTTCGTCAGTCCTGTACGCCCTAGTGCCCGTTGACGAAAGGATTTTAAAGTTTTCGAGAGTTCCTCGGCAGTAATTTTACCGCCGTATCCCTCCATATTCCTTTCTTGCATCACGTAATGATGAGGATAGGTTCTGTGAATATGGACGTTTAGTTCGTCAATGATTCTGTCTTCGAAGTCTAGATCGAAGTTGCTATTCTCCTCCGGAGATATCTTAAAAATAGATGCCCAAAAGAGTTTGAATTCTTCCTCGATTTTGTCTGTCTCAGTAATTTCCGTGTTGTCTCGTGTGATTTTTATTGACGTCTGTGTCTGTCCTCTTTTTAGCCTTTTACAGTCTGCCAGAATGTACGCGAGTCGTTTTCTAAGTCAAGTCTGCCTATAAAATTGTACCAAAGTACATTCTGCTGTTCTCTAATGAGTGTCATTAGTTTGTTGCGTATTTTTCGTGCTCGTCTGTGTGTAGTGATGTTGGGGCCGGTGAGGTTCCCTTCATTGATCCGTTCCCCCTATTCCCTCGCGAGAGATCTCATTCTAAGGGTCAAAGTAGGGGCCGGAAGTGTTTTATATTTTAATCGGGGTATGGCTTCCTTATCGATTAATTGATTGGTGATTTTGTCCAACTCCTCGTCGATTTCTTCTAAATTTGAATCAATTAAGGGGTCGGGAATGTAGCTTTCGAGGAGTTGTTTATACGTATCCCAGTTGGCGCGAGCGAAGCTCTTGAATAGGGGCGGTGGAGATTTTTATAAGGATAGCCTGGTGGTCGCTGGGGATGGGAGGGCTCGGTTCAATGAAGTACTTAAATGGGAACGTAGTGCTTGTGAGCACTATGTCCAGCTTTGTGGCTGATCTGTCCGTGATGTATGTGGGGAAGTTTGATCCAATTCTTGTCATAATTTGTCTGTCAATAAGTGTCTCGAGATTCCTGCCTGCTTGGTTGGTCGACGTATAGTTTGAGGAAGCACTCCTCGCATTGAGGTCGCCGGCAAAAAGAACGGTTCTGCCGTGACCACAAAGCTGCAGGAAGTTGTGGAGAGGTAAATACCCTCTCCTTGGGGGCTGGTACCCTGTTGCCAGGACTAGGGGCCCCACTGCCGTACGTACCTCCAAAGCTAAGTAAAATTCATCGATCCCACTTATTTCTCTGTAATCAATACCTTTTTTTCATAGCAATTGCACAACCGTCAAATCGTTCTCCGCTGTGATTTCTGGTTATGACTTCGTACGGAAAATTTATATTGGGTTTCTATCTGTATTTACCCCATGTTCTGAGATAAATACAAAGTTTGGATCAATTTGTCGTATTATGTTATCATAAATCAGTCTTTTCTCGGTTCAACCGTTTGAATTAAAATATAGTATTTTTATTTGGTCCATTGTCTTATTCACCTAAGATTCCTGTATATTTGTTGTTGTTAGCGCTTATTCTCTAACGAGCTTGGGCCCTTGTGAAGTGTTTGGTAGCGTAATCGTTTTTCCATTTCATTTTTTACTGTGTCCGCCGTCTGTGAGGGTAGTGAAGGTTTCGAGAGCCATTTTTATTAAGCCTTGGAGTAAAGCCTCCTCAACTTGTTTTTCGCTGCAGTCGTCCGAGGAAAATTCCCCTTTGTATCTTCCGGATATTACTCCTTCTGATACATCAAGGACATCCATCTCCTTTGGGAAAGGGAACCTTTCGGCAGCGCAGACCTTCAAGTTTATTTTTCTTGAGTGGTATACGTGCCTAGATTCCCTCTTACAAGAAGAGGACGACCTCGGACATTTTTGTGGCGGCGAGCTTTTCCAGGAGCGAGGTGAAAGGTCTCCTCCCTCGGATCTGGCAGTCTCAATCACTTGAACTTCCATTTCCGCTTATGTTTGTGTGTTCGTTTGCTTTGTTTGTTTGTTTTGTGCTTTGTTCGTTTTCTCAGAGCGTAGCTTTGCATCTCGCGCTGCCTGCGTCTGAATCCTGGAGTCTCTGAAAGGAGTAGGAGCGCTGCCGTGGGTGGGGAGTTTCTGGCAACTAGTCTCGCACTGGGGATTGAGACTAGTCTACAGAACCTCTTGGACTGTGGGTTTTGGGAAACCACATTTTCTTCATGCCATTATTTGTTAGCATTCTATTAAGCTCCTTCGCAAAGGTACCCAGGAAGGAGAGATTCGCGATGTGAGCATAATAAATGCAACACATAATTTTCGTCGAGTTTCATTCTCGACGTGCAGGTATGTCTTGCTTTCTCTAGACTCCACAATCGCAGCTTTTGCAACCTCGGCATAGGTGCTATTTGCTTTATCTTCTTCAGCCTGTTTTTTATTAATTGTTTTTTTCTTAATGATCTCTTTTTTTAACTGGGCAAGCCATGGATAGGGTCTTATGTGCTCCTGCACAGTTCAGACACCTCAAGGAGGTACTATAACAATCCCTCCATGAATGTGTATCCGAAGAACAGATGGAACATATAAGAGCGTTACCCCTGGGGCAGGCGGCTCTGGTGTGCTCCTCGTACTTATAGCACTTGAAGCATATCTGGAAGTCGATAAAATTTAATTTTCGATTTTGTCATTAAATACAACACCATACTTCCCTCCGCACCTTGTTTGCCACTGCCGTGTCACAAAAGATAATCTTAAAGACATAAGTGTACACTTTTAATTTTATGACCTTAGCAACTTTAGCCCAAGTGTGGTTTTTCTCCACCTCCGCGTGTATTTCTTCCACAGAGTTCCTCCCCAATCCAAGGATCGAGGCGGCGAAGGATAACGCTACGATAGCTTTTAATTTGGGGTGGAGTGTTCGGTTTTAGGTTTATGGTTTTTAAGCACTCTGCTGCTTTCATGGGGGTGAGTGCTTCGCAATCAACCTCCTTTGAACATATGGCTGCATAGCCATTGTGAATGTCGATGAGCCTCACCAGAGCGATATTTAAATCCACATAGATTTTGGCAAAGACCCTCCCAAGATCAGGCTTGGGGCCATCGGAGAGGGTCTTTAGTGTGATCCGACGGGTCTCTATCCTTTATTCTCCATCTGTCCTAATTTTGACATATGCTGAATATAAATTGAACGGGAAGCTCCACAGAGTGAGCGTGTATGTGTGTGTGTGTGTGTGTGTACGTAAGAGTCTATCACCAGGGTTTAAAAATAGAAAAAAGAAAAAATTCTTAGATTGAATGTCTCGACCAATGCCAAAAATAAAAAAAAAATATTTTTTTTACCCAACAGGCACTTTACCTTAACCGGAGGCGCTTTTCGAAAGTCCGTCCCAGGTTAGAGTTCGTCCGAAGCCGAGGGTGACGCGTTAAAGATTAGGGGGAGGGGGTAAGCAAAGCGAGTTCAATCCCCGCCACCGGGTTCAAAAAGCGGGTGAAAATATTCATGTATTTACCACAATTCGTAAAATGACGAAAATCTCACTTCTCACTTGCTAAGGCTTTAGCGTTTGAAAGCACTGCACTCGCGAGTCCAAAAACACTAACTCGCTTTGACTTTATCAAAGTAAAACGTTTTCACCAGTGTAAGAGAATGTGTTTTTTTTCCGGCAAACAGATCAGTCTACTGAAGATTCACGCTGCAAGGTGCAGTGTATAGCGTCTGAGAGCGTTCATAAACCAATGGGTTCGAATTATATGCGTTTATAAAGAGTGTAACATGATATGGATTGAGATAAATGGTTAATTACTACATTTTATTTACATCCATGGAGATTTTCAAATACCATATGTAACCTCCTAAATCCACTCATGCTAGGATAACTTTTAGCCTCAATCCTAATTCTTCATCCCTCCTTTATTTTCATCGTTTTCTTCTCTTTTCCAAACCTTTTTCTCATTCTTCGTCCTTTCCAGTACTTGTCCGTACCTTCTTTTCCATAACACTCTAAAACAATCAACCCTTTTTTTAATCTCTCCAGGCACTAAACCCCCATGGAAATACTAGAAGTAACTTTGCAGGGTCATTGCACTACGCAAGTTCGCCCCTGTCCCACCTCTACACGCAAAAAAATTCCCAGGACTGGTCGCCTTCGCACTCGCTGCGTAACTCCAGAATGTCGCAAAATTCATGGTGCAGCCCCAGCTCACTCCGATCTCAAGTAACTACACTCCTAAGTACCTCCGAGTAGTTCCACTTTGCTCTTGTTGAGCTCCCTCGTTGCAATTGCTGGCTGCAGTGTTGTTTATAGAACCGGCACTTATCCTCAAGGGTATTTTTATTTAAGATTAGGATTGAGAACAAGGGCCAGTGGTGATTTTCTATCGACTAGCGAAAGGGAGAGGCTTGTAAACAATGTAACGATGTCGCTTAAGCTGGAGAAGTAGTAGCTAACAGTCAAGTACGAGGATGAGTTATTGTTTATCAGGTGGATTGTGAGTACAATTGAAGCTTTGACTTCCTTTGATCTGTAGGTCTATTAATGGACTTTCAGGGGACCTATACGTCCAATCCTGGCTTTGACAGTAACTTTTATAAGTTGGCCTTGTGAGATTGATTTGTAGTAATAATTGGCTGTTTGGAGTGTTATTTGGAGTTGTTTACGTACGATCATTAATTGTAATTTTTATTACAAATGTTGGAAACTAGAGCAAAACTTTCCTAGATCAACCAAACAGATATTGTAGAGGATAGTTATGATAAAAAATCGTGTCCTTCAGGAGAGATGCATGGTGAGAGGGACACGGAAATCATTACAATGCACCCAGCACGAGATGGGTGAAGTGTGGCTAAAAAGAGTTTCTTCATTGTAACATGTCACCATATGTAAATTTTCATAGTCTACTTCATTCTCAGAATTCATATGGGCCATATTCTCCTTTTCCCTCACAGTTTAAGCTAAAATTAGAAACATAGAAGTAGTATTTAGTAAGGGTAGACTTTTGTTGCTGTAAAGGATGCTAACCAAGGGAAAATTAAATTGGGTCTCTTCAGGTGCTGTGTGGGATTACAGCTACATTTGCTTCGCAATGCTTGAATATATACGGACTGTCAACGTATATTAATTCAAATATTATAAATCGTTACTATTTGGTAACATCTCGAGTTAGGCACTTCGTCGAACAGACAGATGGCCCCATTCGTAAAAGAGAAGGCAACCAATATTCTAGAGTTCTCTTTTTAGAAGGCAAATAATCTTCACGGGGAGAGAGACTCGAATTTGATCATTTTCGTGAATCATTCATTGATAAACCAAGCAATGGCTTCGATACTAAGATTAAAATTTAAAATCTAAAAAAAAGCTGCCATGGTTAAATTTTTCTAAATTTTCTGAACTTCGCCAATTATAATAATTTTTCCATTTGTAATTCTTCGGGTTTTAAAAAATTCACAAAATTTCGATACTTATATTTATTTCTGAACTTCACCATTTTGTTTTTTGATATTATAAAAAAATTATTAGAAATAACTTTGATAAAAAACATAAGTCATAACCAAACTAAGATGAAATTATTATTTAAATACTCAAAAAAATCCTCTTCTTAAATTATAGAGTTAGTGATGATGATGATGAGACCACGCGTAATTCAGCTACCACCTAGCTGAGTAGACAGACTGATATTCCATTTAATCCAAGCTAACCACCATTGGGTATGGTTAGTTACCGGATAGAACCCTGATTCGAGTTTATTTTTGGAGGGCAGCACCTTTATAACGACCCGGGATTCGAATCCCATGTGTACGTCCTTTATCAATGAATTGAGTGGGTGATGAGCATTGGAGAGATAAAGAGGGGTTTAAAAGGCATTTCTAGGAGTCCTTGGTCATAAGTTCCCGTTTTCATTTAATCCTTTCGTTCACATCCAGGTCTCGTGGAAGGACCCCAGGCAAAATGACCCGACGGAAAGGATCCAGCAGCTAACCGTGGACCGTTGGAGGGTAGGTCACTGACAGATTCCTGTTTTTGAGGGGGCTCAAATCCCACCCCACGCTCTTGATCGTTAAAAAATGTATAAGGGTTTAGTTGGTTTGGCCCCGAAAGGGACATTTGTTCCAGAAGAGTTGCGCTCCTACCCCCGTTTTTAAGCGCCCCAACTACTCTGGCTACGTACGTAACAGACATTTTCACATTCCCTAATTTCAACACATTCTTTATGAACTGATTTTCATGCACTTTCTTTCCCCTCTGTCCCTATTGGTTTTCACCATTTTTTTAGAAAATACTCGTTGCTGTTCTTTTAAAAGCGAAAATCAACGAGGGCATCTCCCGCAGAAAGTGTGCAAGAAGAGATCTGTAAAGAAAGTGGAGAAGTGGAAGTTAAAAAGTTTTATTAATAAAGAAGCCATTTTTCATTCTCTGTCCTTCACGTCTTTGTTTCAATTAAATAAAAATGCTCTCGTTGGTTTGTTGTAATATTTTATTTTGCTTATATCTTTTGATATGACGCCACTACTGGGGGATCTTTCAAGAGCCCTTGACCCTTCCTTTTACAGGTGGTGGTTGGTGACCTGGTTCAGGAAGGGACCTTCGGGAGGGTTCATCAAGGCCTGTGTCACGACCCCCTCACGCAGAAGGCACTCAACGTCATCGTGAAAACGATCTCAGGTCGGTTACGGGGAAAATAGGGGAGGGGGTGTGTTTATACTCGGAAAATTGGCCGCAAATTGGTATGTTGGCCGTAAAATGACAAACTAAGGAACTAAGAAGTGCGAAATTGACCCTAAACTGGAAAATTGAAATTAAACGCAAAAATATTCCGCAAACTGGAAAATTGACCCTGACTTAGGAAATTGAACCTAAATGGGGAAAATGGCCCGAAAAGCAAAATCTTTCCTTATCGAGGAACAGCTTTTTAGACCCACTTTTAAAACCCTATCGAAGAACAGCTGTTTTAGCCCCACCCTTAAAACCCTATCGAAGAACAAACTTGTTAACCCCACTTTAAAACCGTATCGAAGAACAGCTTTTTAGCTCTACTTTTAAAACTTTATCGAAAAACAGCTATTTTAGCCCCCCCTTAGAACCCTATCGAAGAACAGCTTTTTTACCCCCATTTTAAAACCCTATTGAGGAACAGCTTCAAATCAAGAACGCATCCTATAAATAATCTGTTCTTGCCCCACTTTTAAAAGACAAAGTAACGTTCCTTTTATATCCCCTCCCCCCAAATGATAGGGTTTTTAACCGCTGATCTCCAGTCTTAGGTAGCGGTTTTGTCACTGATTTGCATTCATAGGTAGGTATTTTACCCTTATCGACTTTCTTCGGTGGGGATTTACCACCGATATGAACTCTTTAGTAATGGTAGTTAGGTAAGTTAGCACCATTCATTTCTCCCATCGTAGAGAGATGCTCCTCCCCAAAAAAGTCATATTGTCGTGGTATTCGTGAGCGGATACCTTCGCTGCAGAGAATGCAGTCTACTTACGTTGCAAGCGGCCAGATAGATAGACTAGCTGCATAGGGCTAATAAGAGGTGAGTGCGTGATGAGATTTATGATTGACCAAAGGGAAGATTTAAATACCAGGTTTCATTCAAGGTTATTGAAAGATTAAAAACAAAAATAAACTTTAATTACACTAAAAATGCTAATTATGGAAATGTCTACAAAGGCAAAGGAATGGGAGAATAATGTCGCCCCCAATGAAATAATAAATCAAATACTAATCAGTTTAACAGGGATCAAAATATGGGACTTGGTCAGACAGGAAAAATGTTGGTAAACACTAAAGAGTCCAATTAAAGGGTCGGGGGGAAAGATATCAGGTGGCGAGGAGAAAAGGGGGAATTATCCTCGAAAAGGGGTATAAGGGTTTTACCTTGACGGCCTGACTCTTGGTGAGAGGAGCGATTCTTATGAGGCTAGCTAGTCTGCGGCTCGAGGGGCGTTGTACTCTTGACGGAGGGGTCGGAATTACCTGGGAAACGAGGAAGGTAATTTCCAGGCTGGGTGAGACACTCTCGAATTGGGGTTAGTAATCTCAGACGAGGGGTGAGGTTTCTTTGACTGGATGAGAAGAGTGGTTCGCGTAATTCTCCAAGGAAAAAGTCGTTTCACGAATTTGCCGATCACCTGTGGCCAAACACACGACAATCTGCCTAGCCGATGAGACATAACTCCGAGGTTCGACTCAAGACGAGGGGCTGTATCTTTGCAGAAGGGCGGGCGATACTCTCTGACGAGTAACGGTTGACCTTAGATTAAATACTCTGCTGGCTTCCTCGCTAGAAAGCCTCCAGGCATGGCAGTCTCTTAGGAGTAACCATTAGCGCCAGTCTTTTTATGCCCAGACGAGATAAGACGAGGGGGAAAGCTTCTTCTTGGGTCAACCCTGGCCTCCAGGCATAGGAGGGTCGGAAAAATGCGTCTCAGCGGAGGATAGGCCAACTGATCAAACACAGGTGTTACTAGCATCTTTGAAGTTTTCCCACGCGAGAATAGTTATCTCTCTTTGCGTTTAGAGATCTAGGTTAGGCCCACGTGGTCTCTGCTTGAAAAGAGGGGGGCTCAAGGTGGACCTTAGCGTTCGTTCCCTCACACATATAATTCACAGACATTTTTTTTTTTAAATTAGGTTAAGAGAGAACTTATGAATAAAATAGACAGTCTAAATTAATATAATATAAAATACATGGAATCCTATAATTAATGTAAAACTAAGCTAAAGAATTACCGTAAAGAAGTATTTATTTTAAATTATCAGTGGAAATCATTTGTACAAGTTATAAGTAATTAGCTTTTAGAACTATTTAAAAAGGAGGTCTTTATTCTCAGTGGTACTTAGAAAAATCCTGCTACAGATATGAACTAACTGTTAACACTGTTGTTCCATTCATCGTTAAGAATTTCCCAGAGTTCTTGAACAGTTTTGAGATTCCTCGCTCTAGACCTCTCGTGTTTTCCAAACATTTTCAATGAGATTCAGGTCCGGATTCTGTGCATGCCAGTCCATAGTAGTGATGTGCTCGTCATCCAGGAAGGTCTTCACACACTTGGCCGTGTGACAGGGCAAGTCATCCTGCGTTTGTCGATTGGGAGGTGATGTGTTTTCCTTATGAGAAAATCCCCTATTCCTTGACTTTCGGAAACATCTCGTTAGAAGTCTTGAGAAAGCTGAAACAAATTCCCTAATTTAATAGACGTCATCCTTTTTTATAACATAAATAATACCCTTAAGGTTTTCCTGAAGTTATGCAATCGTTAAGTTAATTCCTATATTGAGTTCGGTAATAATTTTCTATAAAGATCCCGATTAAAATATTCAGTTTCTTCATTTCCTTCCGTTAAGACCAAAGGCCGCTTAGGAATTAAGGGACATAAAATTAGAGGTCTTGTAAATTGAGCGAACGATATACTTAGTTTTGCTTATATTATTGTTTAAAAACAAAGGAAACAGAGAAGAAAGGAAACCTGGCTAGTGAGGTTTAATTTGAATGATGTCTAAGATTTGACCCTCTATTTAGCAATAGTTATCTAATTTCCCCAACATCAAATATATGAGATATCAGTGCTTTAAGGGTCGGCTGGTTTGAATAATTTATCTTCGGAGAAAGTACTCCCTTCTTGGTCGCACGGCGAAGGAACTAAGAGATCTACATTCCTTTTCCCCCTGCTGTCTTAAATGAAAGAAAGAGCGAATTTATCTCTTCACCGATTTGATCAGAGCTGGTCTGCAGCTACTGGACAAACTACGTGCTGGTCTTTGATGAAAAGACCTTTTGGGGGGGGCTGTAATTCTATCGTAACTTCCATAACTTTTGTTAGAGAAAGTGCAAGGTTTCCAAAAATTTGTATGATAACCTATAGGTATGAACTACATGTAGTTAAAGGTTATGAAAATTTGGGTGAATATAATGAATATTATCAGCAGATAAATAATTATTTACTCGCAAAAGTGAAAGGTCTAAAATGATCCGGGCGACAACGGAAAGAAATTTCTAATGTATTATACAGATTAAATTATCAGTGGAAATCATTTGTACAAGTTATAAGTAATTAGCTTTTAGAACTATTTAAAAAGGAGGTCTTTATTCTCAGTGGTACTTAGAAAAATCCTGCTACAGATATGAACTAACTGTTAACACTGTTGTCCCATTCATCGTTAAGAATTTCCCAGAGTTCTTGAACAGTTTTGAGATTCCTCGCTCTAGACCTCTCGTGTTTTCCAAACATTTTCAATGAGATTCAGGTCCGGATTCTGTGCATGCCAGTCCATAGTAGTGATGTGCTCGTCATCCAGGAAGGTCTTCACACACTTGGCCGTGTGACAGGGCAAGTCATCCTGCGTGAAAATTGCAGGTTGGGCTTCGGAGGCTCGTAGATGGGGGAAAGCATCCTGGCGCAGCAATTCCTTGTACACTGTGCATTACTGTGCCTCGTAAGCGCACGAGTGGCCCGCTACCTTTACTGAGAGATTCAAAGATTCGAACCTCCTAGCATCAAACGCGCGAGCAAATTGAACTTAGATTCATCACTGAAATCGACTTAGCTCAATTTGGGGGCTCCGTCGTACCCCGCCCCCCAATGCTTCGGCAGTTTCAGGTTCTTTTCTGTCGTCTCCGAATTTGGTACACTCACGGGACGTACGACCATCTGATCAAGCACTTCCCTGCGCCTTACTGTGACGACTGCGTTGTCCCCGAGACTATTCGGCACATTCTTGTTGAATGTCCCAGCCTGGGTGATCTTCGCGCGCGTTACCTCTCTCGGCACTGGGACGGGCGAGGTCGTTACCGCTTATACCCGGGACAGGTTCGTGCACCCATGACAGTGGTCTACCTGACTTTTAGGAGAAGGCTGGACTCATCCATTTGACTGGATTCTTTTGCGTTTGGGTGCGTACCCCGGCGTCAGGGGAAACCCCTCCCCGCGACGCTGGAACGTGAATTTTCCGTTTGTTAGTAGGTTTTGGTTTTTGGTTTTGTCTGGTTGTGGATTTTCTTTTCTTTTATAACTTTTAATCTAGCCTAAATAATAGGCTGAATTGATTTACGAGGGGTATGTCCCTGGAGCCAGTCCCTAGATGAGCTCCTTTATTAAAAAATGAAAGATGAGGCTAGAAGATTTGAAAATAGTCCCTCCCCCTAAAAAAAAAAATTCTCATATTGCTTTTTTTTTCTTAATTTAAAAATATTTTCCATTAATGTTTAAATACCTATTTCCACCCTTCATTTGTCTTTTGGCCATTAAAATAAAATATATTTGTTAGTATCACAAATTGTCATTATCTTTTGTTAACAGATAAAAATACTTAGTTGTCAGATTACCACCATTCACTTTTACCTAAAGGCTGGAATTTACAAATTAAATATATAATTATGTTGTTTATTTATATTTGGTGTTGTATTTAATGATAAAATCGAAAATTAAATGCAAATTACAGTTGAATAAAGGTTTGCAACTCCAGAGTGTTTGGTTTGTGGTACCAGACATCAGATAAAAGTTTGATCTTGTTACCAGATACAGATACTCTACATTGCCACATATGCAAACATTATGTGTTAACACAGTCACCGAGCCTAGGTGCCGTATCGGGTGAAGCATCCTTTGCTGAAAAACTATTATTTTATCATTTTCCCGCAGGTGACTCTTCGTCTGCGCAGGCGCGACTCGTTCTAAGGGAAGGTCTCCTCCTGGCGGGGTTGCATCACCAGAATCTCCTCTCGGCGCTGGGGGTCTGCACGCAGGACCCGCGAAGACCCCTTCTCCTCTATCCCCACCAGGAACAGACTAACCTGAAACTGTAAGACTTTAGTTTTCCTGCAGGTCATTATTTCGGAGGAGAATCTGCGTTCGGGGCTGTGATTTTTAATTAAATTGAGGCAAGATAAGAAATAAGCCAACGAGGGCATCTTCATTCAGGGGAGAAAGATGGAAAATAAAGACTCCGATAACAAAGACCCTTCAATCCCAACGATGGGGGTGGGGCGTGGGGGGGGGGGCACTTATAAACCTCCAGGAGCTCAAAAGTAAGAGCTTGTATACCATAGCAGTAGTAGTAATAGTACTATTAAGCCATCTATTAGTAATTGGGGTGGTATTAGTAGTAATAGAGAATAGTAGTAGTATTAATAGAACTCTGAGTAATAGTGATGGAGTGATATTAATAATAAAGGTAATATCACGATTATTACTTGTAATAATATTATACACCTATTTACGGCTAGTGGCGAGAAATAGTATTGTTTCACTAACGATTTTTTTATGATGAAGTCATTACGGTCGATGCTGACGAAAACAAATGGTTAAATAAGGGGAAGTGAATATTTGGTCTACGATCTGGTTTCGAGACTGGAAAGGCAGATGACCATATTTCCAGGAACTAAGATTAAAACCAGCTTTATAATGAAAGTGTTAGGTAGATTCATGTATCTATGGCCTGATTTAGTCTCTTATGTTAAGACAACTTTCCTTTTTAAAGATATCTGCGAGGAAATAGCCAAAAGGGAGTGAGTTTTGAAAGGAAAAAACTCCTAACAAGAGACGCAGTCCAGGTTTCGATCGGCGTCTGCCAAGGGTTGATGCATCTGCATCAACAGAGGATTTTGCACAAGGACATTGCTACCAGGAACTGCATGTAAGCCAACATCACTCAATGGTTATCCATTATCGGTTTTTTTATTTCCTCAAATCCAAGGATTATGGCACAAATCGCAGAACTGAGTTCCTTAATTCATTCACAACCCTTTCTGGAACATGAATCTGTACTTTATCTATTCGACTTTTTAACCCGAGACACTTTTTAAAAAAAATTAATATCTCTTCTGTCGGACAATAAGGGCACAACTGCCGAAATTAAAAACAATCCTATTTGAGGACTAATTTAAAATTAACTACCAAAGAACCCCCCAAATAAAATAAAAAACAGAGACGAGTAAACTAAAATCAAAACAAACAAACAGACGACAGAAACAAAGAACAAAAATACCATGCTCAAGTTCCGGAGAGAGGCCAGACTCCCTCGGAGTCCTGACCATGCAACTTTCCCCCCAAAACTATATATTATGAATGAGACCAGCCTCCTCCAAAAAGTTAATTACACCGAAGTCTGGTTTGCAGCAGTTCTTTTCCAAGACTCGAGACTGGCAGTAGAGTACCAGTCTGTCACGGTACTGCGACGGGTTCAGCTCACGGAACTCAGAATAGTGAATTCAACTAAATGTTTTATTGTGTGGGTAACAAGACATATTGACAGAAATTTTCATGGAAGCAGTCCATCAAATGGCGCTAGTGTGCGCGAGTGTGTCAGATTCGGAGGTGACAAAATAACTACTTAAAACTCTTTGGAATTATCGGGGGGAATGCCACGCAAATTTAAATTCCGGTCACGTTATCTGCAACCAAGAAGAAATACGAACGTAATACTCCCGTAGCTGATTAAGCTTTGGGAACAGAGGCGAGGTGACAAACATTTAAATGCTGTACCCTATAGGCTGGCGTTTTGGGTAGAACCATCAATGCCACCTGTCGGAATGGTATATTAAGTTCTTGGAGTAGTTTCCTAGTTCTAAATCCGAAGGGCTTCGGGCATGATTGGTATCTAACGTCGGAATAGTCACTGGCGAGATTGTCCACGAACGAAATGAGAGCCGTTAGCGACCGAGAGTGAGTCAGTATTATTATATAGGGGGATGATGATATTAGTGAAGGTTACCGGTTTGTGGTTGCGTGGGTGGTAATTATAAGGCGTATATTGAAGAGTCCTTGTTGCTATTGCGCTCGAGGGGTGACGAGGACTTTAGGCAGTGAGCCTACTTTACGCTTCTGTCGAATTGGTTCTGACTCCTTATAATTTCTCACGAAGGTTATGCGTTAGGCTGGGCTTACCGAAGGTGGCTCGGTAATCGGGGTAAGTAAAGGAATTGGAAAGGAAACGGCAAATAAAATATAAATTTATTCTTAAATTGGTCACCTAAAGGGGCAAGCGATAACGTCTCGAGTTCTTTTCGGTCAATGTGTAGGCAACTCGCAGGACTTAGGCGAGTAAATGGGATTATGTGACGCTACTAAGGAAATGAATTGAGTTAATGAATCAGGAATAATGAATCTTCTCGATAATAACAGTATGTCTCTCTCTCTCTCTCTCTCTCTCTCTCTCTCTATATATATATATATATATATATATATATATATATATATATATATATATATATATATATATATATATATATATATATATATATATATATATATATATGTTTCGTCTCCAAGGGGCGTGACCTTGACTTGTCCGTGGGGCGGACAGTCATCTAGTTTGTTCGTTATTTCAACCCCTTGGGCGGAGTTTCCAACAGTTCTGTGTACCTATTGTGCCTTCATATTTCTCATAGATTTAACTTTATTAAAGGGAATCGATTGTTGCAGGTCTGTGTATAATTATTCACCTGTTGATAAATGTTCCCAACACACGTATGTTTGTTTGTGTGCGATCCTCGTATTTGTCCAGGTAGTCACCTTTGATATCTTTGTATGTTCGTGGGTTTCCGCGCGACTCTAACAACTGCTTGCCTCAAATCTATTTGTACAGTTTAACATATATATAGTTTCATTTCCTAATTTTCTTTGGTTCTTTATTTATTTATTAGGCTTGGCATATTATCTCCTTAATTTACACACATAGCAATTTTTAGGATTTGATAAATACACCAAGCGTCCATTTGTGGAGTTCCTCGCTGGGCTTATTAAATCCTGCAATTTGGTGCCAGAGAGCTACCTATTTTATAGAACGAGCCCTAAAAGTACGTATAGGCACATAGTCTAATATGTACAGAATAAAACTAGTGGCATATATCCAGCATCAATAAATATGATATCTACAGGGGTCGTTAGGAAGGCACCAGTGCCCAAGCGGAGACCGGTGGTGTAGATCAACTTCACTTTCGGCAATAAACGTTCGTTTTCGGATGAGAAGAACTCGCAATCCTAGTCTAGCTAAGAGTGAGCAAAGGAGTGTGAAGCGAGTAGCTTATAAGCTAAGTGATGATTGTTATGGAGCAAAATATATCCAAGTTGCAGATGCAGGAGACCCTAAGGCTGCTAATGTGAACATCACAGGTGAGGCGTTAGTCGAAAACAAGACTTAGAAAATGTTGCCACTCAACCACATCCAGGCAAGCCCAATTAGAAGCAGGTTTCGGTTGGAGTGAAGCAGTTAATTGCAGCAGAAGTGCATCACCTTAGTTTTGGCCAAAGAAAACCGAAACACGTGAGCTTTGGCATAAGGAGAGTCGCGGCTCAGAGCCTATTGAAGTTTTTTCCAATGTAGGCACCTTAGCAGCACAAAAGAGATCCAAATGTCGTCTACGTAGAGTATAGAGAGAACATCTTCCTGCAGCACTTAGTTGATACTGTTAATGACCACAAAAAAGAGAATGACACTACACTTCCCTGTGGGACGCCCTATTCCTGTCCTATTGTCTCTGGAAAAGTTCCCCCCCCCACCCCTACGTGGAATCTACGATTTAGCAGCAACTCAGCTCAAAGTAGTGAGAGGCGTCCCCTCACCCCTATAGTATGTAAGTTCTCTCTAATACCGTATCGCCAAGCGCTATTTTACCACTTCTTCAAATAGAAGAACACCTTGGTGAAGTGCTTTCCATGAAGGAAAGACTCGCAAATAGCGTTTTTCAGCTGGTGCAAAGCATCCAACGCGGGGTGAAGCTTGCGAATGCCGCAATGAGCAGGAAAGAGGTAACCTTAGATGTCCCCCAAAATAAGTAAACCTAACATTAACCAACCTTCTCTATCAACTTGCGCACGCTGTGGTAGATGGCATCTCAAGCGCCTGTGACCTGCCAAAATATATATGAACGGGAAGGTGATGATCAATCACTTCCTTATGCCTACGGAGATCACAGGGAAAGATAGAGCCATCCACATTAAAGACACCGATCTCTATATCTTCGTACAGCTTTGCTAGGCCCGAGCTCTGGGACTGATCGTGTAGTCACTCCATAGTGGGTGCCTACTGTTCAAATCTCCAAAGACGGCAATATTCAGGTGTAAAAGCATGACGGAGACATCATGTCGGATACAAATTGGGCATCCAACTGTCCGGCCCTCTTCCAGTCGGGATGTGGTGTCAACACTCATACCACGAACGAGAGGTTGGGCAGGGGGAACGCACCCAACATAATCCCTTGAAGGCAGAGATATATTGGGTAACAGGAGGAATCTAGCCTCCACAGCTCTTTTCAATTAGCCCTGCGTCCACGGCAATTCCATTAAGGAAAAAATGCCCTCCAGCTCTATTTAAAAGGAGAACCGCAGTGCTCTTTAGGGTGATGATCCTCACACGAATAACCAATGATCGCTTTGAGGGTTATTGTACGCGGAATGCATTGAAGGCGTTGCTGCCTTCGATAGTTTACTGAAGGGTGGCTGTCTCGACTAACGAGCCCTTCTTCTCCTGCCTCGAATCCTGCGGCAAGGAGGGGGGGGGCCGCTTTATGGCGGAATTCCCCCTATTTTGAAGGGGAACAGATTCTAATGCAAGGGCGGAAATGCATCAAGCCACCAGAACCTCTTTAAATAGTAAGAAAGAAGTTGGTAGGTTTAAACTATGGTAGGTAATAAGGATAATTACGATAGACGGGTGCACTAAGAAGTATGGTAGGTGATCACCTTCTCATTACCTTACCCAGGCGCTAGGATGGGAAGAGCGTCTTTCTTCTAGCTTTCAGTTGTAGCAGAGACGTTACCCCTTATGCACTATTCATCCCCCAGCGGACACCCAAGAGACTCAACAACCTGACCAATGTTGTAATGGATAGGCGTGGATTATTTTACCACATAAGTTGAATGGACGTGGATGATTTAACCACATAAGTTGAATCAGCATTGATGATTTTACTACATAAGTTAAATCGGCATTTATGATTTCACCGCATAATTTGAATTGCCATGGATGATTTTACCACATAGGATAAATTGGCATGGGTGATTTTACCACATAAGTTAAAGTGGCATTGATGATTTTACCACATAAGTAGAATTGGTATGGATGATTTTACCCCATAAGTTGAATCGGTATGGATGATTTTACAACATAAGTTGAAGTGGCAGGGATAATTTTACCACATAAGTTGAATTGGTAGGGATGATTTTACCACATAAGTTTAATCAGCATGGATGATTTTACCACATAAGTTGAAAAAGCCCCGGATCTTTCAGGTTTGGTGCACGTCGTCCGATCATTTGTAAATTAATAATTTCTCAAAAATAAAAAAAATACCTATTTGGTATCTTCGTAACAACCTGTCGTACTGGTGAAATTTACACAAAAAAATTCTAAGAATGTGCACCGAACCCTTATGACCTAAATTCCTTGTTCTTTTAGTGTCCATTATCAATCAGAGGTATGCCTGTAATGCGCTAGTAAGACTCATTACTATCTTCAATACTCTATTTTTTTATTGCATTCCCTACCTACCCAAGGATCTCAGTTGAGTATACCCCCATCGCCAATACCTATAGGTGGATCTGCGGCTATCTATCTTCCACACATTTTCACTTCCTCTCTTCACGAATTCCCTTTAAATTAAAAAGTTGGGATCAATTTTTTATTCAGGTTTTTTTCTTTAATCCAGGGTCAACAAAGATCTCCAAGTGAAATTGACCGACACTGCCTTGTCCCGTGACCTCTTCCCTCAAGATTACCACTGCCTTGGAGACAATGAAAATCGACCTATCAAGTGGCTTAGTCTGGAGGCGGTTATTTACAATAGATTTTCTCCAGCGTCCGATGTTGTAAGTTGCCTAACCCTCAAAATATGGCGCGAGATTTTTCGAATATCTCAGCACAAAATATGTCTTAAGAAAATCACAATAATTTTAATATCAAGTGAATAAATAGTAATATCATGTACAAGGGCTGTGTTCCATACTTTGTTAAATAACACTAGTCAACAATGATTTTGCTACTTGGGTATTAGCTGATTCCGAATCTGTAATCAGAATTGTTCTAGCACGTAATGTTCCTGAGTTACACACATACTCTTTTGTTACACATATGGTCAGTGTTGCTTCGCTACCGTAGTTAGAGGATGTGTTGTGTGTGTTTGGTTCCTGCGTTACACTCCTACTTTATCACGTTGTCAAATTTAGCCATTATAGTAGTGGTGTTGAAACGGTATTTACATACAGTGATTAATTGCATTTTTCTTTCATATTTATCTCTCAATTAATTTGTAAATGAAATAAGATTGTACAAAGGTATATAACAGGATACATACAAACTAATTTAAAAACATGGATCGGCGAGGATGTATAAATAGCCCAGACAACTTTTGTTATATCTGCGGAACATATAATCCAAGTAACCAGCGGAAAAAATTAGCTAAAAGAGTGAAAACTGCATACAATTATTATTTTGGTTGTAAAGTTGGTGACCAAGACAAGCCCTGGGCACCTCACAAATCTTGTACTGTGTGTTATACGGGGCTCACACAGTGGTTAAATGGCAAACGGAAGGGTATGCCTTTTGCTGTACCAATGGTGTGGCGTGAGCCAACAAATCATTTTTTGATTGCTACTTTTGTATGACAAATATTGCGGGATTCTCAAATAAGAACAAGTCAAAAATAATATATCCAGGTTGTAAGTCAGCTATAAAACCAGTCCCCAATAATATGGAAATGTCAATCCCAGTTCCTCCAAAAGCTAGTCCAGTTAAAGAAGATGATTCATCGCCTGAAGAGGAGGATAACAGTGACGATGAAATGTATTAGGATGATTCTAAGGCAAAGAAGAACCAATTGATAAATCAAGAAAGATTGAATGATTTGGTGAGGGATTTGTCATTGTCAAAGGAGAACGCAGAACTGTTGGGCTCCAGACTACAGCAATGGAATCTTCTAGAGGACGGTGCAAAAATATCTACTTTCTGTAAACGCCATGATGCCTTAGCTGCCTTATATAAAGAAGAAGATGGTGTTGTTTCTATACCGATGAATCAGCTAGAAAACGAGCATTTACCTGATGAATGGAGACTATTTATCGAAGCAAGCACTGCTAGACTCAAAGCTGTGTTGCTACACAATGGTAACAAAAAACCTTCAGTTCCTGTTGCACTTATTGTCGGGATGATAGAGACATATAACTCAATGAAATTTATTTTGGAAGGTGTTCATTACTCGCATCATAAGTGGAATATATGTGGTGATCTAAAGGTAATTTCTTTACTTCTTGGACTGCAGCTAGGATATACAAAGAATATGTGTTTATTATGCCTATGGAACAGCCGCGACGACAGGAACCATTATATTGTCAAATGGTGGCCCGAAAGAGAAGAGCACATAGTTGGCCGATACAATGTGAAGCACATGCCTTTGGTACATCCACAGAAGATCTACCTTCCACCACTTCATATCAAACTTAGCCTTATCATGAATTTTTTTAAAGCAATGGCCCATGATTCTGATGGATTCCAGTATCTCAAAGAGAAATTTGGTGCAAAGAAAACCGATGCTAAACTTAAAGCTGGCATTTTTGTAGGGCCGGAGATCAGAGAATTGATACGTGACAGGGAGTTCAGAAATAAACCAACTCCACTTGAGTTGGCAGCATAGGATTCATTTGTCTATGTAGGGCAGGACTTCCTTGGTAATCATAGGGCTGAAAACTATGAAGAACTAGTAGAAAACATACTAAAGGCCTATCAACTAATGGGGTGTCAGATGTCTCTTAAGATGCATTTCTTGCATTCGCATCTAGATTTCTTTCCATCTAATATGGCTGATATTAGTGACGAACATAGGGAAAGGTTCCACCTAGATATCTCAATGATGGAAAGCAGGTATCAAGGCCGCTTCAACAAAAACATGATGGGTGACTACTGCTGGTTCCTACAACGGGAGTATCCTATATCCACGTACAAGCGCAAGAGCAAAACTCTCAAACATTTTGGAAGAAATTTATAGTTAGGTGAGTACTACCTCTTTTATATGTAATACATATCTTGTCTGGGTCTGCAAAAGGACGTACATAATGCCAAATAGGGTGCCTCGATTCCAAATCTTTGCCCAGAAACGTCTCATTCTTCTCAAACTCGTAATAATTATATCATTAATTGATCCAAGGTGACAAAGTGATCCATATAGCCTAATTACATAACTCAAGAACCTTACGTGATAGGACAAATCTGAGCACAGGTTTGGAATCAGCGCACCAAAATTAGATAGTTACAACATTTACTCAAGTAGCAGGGATAAAGTTTAAATTTGTTGGCTAGTGTAATCAGCGCAGAATAAATGTATGTCTGTCTGTTTAAATACATTTAATTATTCTCTTCTCGCCGCACTTGAGGAATTTCAACGCAGCACTTCTTATGCCAAGCTTTAATTTAATTTAGATTTATAAGGAAGATATTCCGAGTCTATCTCAAAGATTGAATTAAAATAAATATAAGAATGGCATTTCATTAAAAGAAAATTAAGGGCGGCTAAAAGGTTGAACAGCCAGTAGAAGAGGTTCCTCCACTTCGGGGATAAGTATTTAGAGCTCCGGTCTAACGGCTTGTGTCCTTCCTCACAAGTATACTCACTCAACTTGCTCTCTCTCATTGTCTTAATAATTAGTTCTCATCAGGTATTCACAAAAGCAGGATGCTGAGGTTCTAGTACCCAGCATGAGTATATAAGGCCCCCACTTCTCTAGAAGAGGCAACAATGAACACAACTGGTGAAGAAGGTGTAGGTAGCTTAGGAAATCTAAACGCTTCCAAGTTACCAGAAACGAATCCTTTATACTACAGGGGTTCCGGAAGGTTAAATATAATATATCTCTCTTCCTCGCCGAGATCTTCAACGCATCGCTCGAAAGCATCAAAGTGATTTTGGACTGACGGTGGGTTTAAGTAACTCTCATCCACAAGAAAGGAGACCAAAGCAAAGCTTGCAACTACCAGCCCATATGTCTGACGTCTATAATCAGTAAACTATGGACGAGAATTTTAGCGATTCAAATAATGGATCACTTGGAGTGAAATAATTTGATCAGGACCCCCCCCAAATGGTCATCGAAAGAATTCATGCCATACGAACTTGATCAAGTTCTTCCATGACATATTGCAAAGTAGACCGTTCCTGAGTCCTGGCTATAATTTACTTTAACTTCCAAAAAGATTTGAATAAAATACTCCACAGGTCGCCTATGGCAAAGATGCGGTTGCTGGATATTAGAGGTAAATTGACTAAATGGATGGATAATTTCGTGCCGCACAAGATGCTGAAGGTTGTGGTGGTATGCCGCTACTGGTCACTAGTGGCGTACCGCGGGGCTCTGCTATCCTATATCCACCACTACATCAACTACTTTGGTAAAAGATTGGTGAGCAGAATCGGCAATTTTGCGGATGACAACAAAGTGAGTGGATGCGAAGAGTGGGAAGAAGGCTTGGAAAGGATTTAAGCTGCCTACCTCGAGTAGGCTTCTAGTTGGGCATATTTGTGGTAGGTGCCTTTCAACTTGGACAAATACAAAGTAAAGCACCCTGGGTACACCAATTTTAAGTTCGATTGCACACTAAAAGGCAAAAGGTTAGAAGCAACCGGCGTGGAGAAAAATGGAAGTTCTAATAGACAAAGACTTGGAGTTATCCGAGCATTAAAATGAGGTTGAGATGGCCTAGTGCTTGTTATGCTATATAAGGCGGCATTGCAACTTCTAGAATAAGTAAACTGTGTTGAAGGTTTATAACTCTTTGCTCATACTTCATTTTGAATATACGGTACAGTTCTGGTCTCCGAGGTTTCGAAAGGACATTGATCTCTTGGAAAGGGTGCAAACTCGGACTTCTTAACCGATCCCTTTGATTAAGAATAGGAACTATCAGACCTCTTTGCGACTTTTGTGTCTCTTCTCGCTAGAAACCAGGATACCTGGCGAGCAACTGAAGGAAGATGTCCACTCTGATTCAGAATAGAATTCGCAACCACGGGTGGAAAGTGAAGTTGGTGCGGTTTGAGCCTAGCCTGGTAGGCAACTTCACCTACCAAATATTAAAATACTGAAACGAGTTTCCTGCTCTCAAAGTAAATAGCTATAATACTATTAATTAATTTCAAAAGCTATTAGATAAAGCATTGTAAGCGGAACAAATTTAGCGAAGACCATTAGATTTCTCGAAATCGTTGCATTATTTCAGCTTCCTATTGCAATTTCTGAGTGCGCTCTTTTATGCTTCGGTCGTTTCTTGTGGTTACTGATTGCTTGGGAGAAGAGATGAGCTCGGAAAACCTTTGTCTTGATATGGTTTGTCTGATGAGGTATCTCCTCGGTATGGTTTGAAAAATCTTTCGAGATACTTCATTCCATCTTTATCTATTTTTATCTCCCTGTCTCTTTCATCTTAGTCTTGAAAACCCTATAATCTGCCCTATACCAATTTCTTAATGAACCTCGACTCAAATTTTTTAACGGAGATACCCTCGTTCGCCATCGTACTGGCAAATCAAGTGTAGCGTTGGCGGCGACCAACACTGCAGCTGATACCTGGATGATTTCGTTTCCTCCAGGCCCAAACGCTCACAGGTGGATCTTCGACTATATACTTTCTACACATTTTCACATCCTCGTTCTTCATCACTTTCCTTACTGATCTCTCCTTATAAACTTTCTGTAGATGCCCTTGTTGGTTTACGCTTCTTAGTTTTAAATAACAATACTCGTTGATTTTTCCCTATTTTATATTATAGACCAAAAACCTTAGGTGAAGAAGATTCATCCTTGGTTATAGAAATAATTCAAAACTTTGCGTGCTATAATTTGCGGACTTTCGTTAGGTTCAGGTTGTTATGCTACTTTTTGTAACGTGATATGGTTATCCTCTCCTCTTCCACACACTCAGCAAACATCTATGTCTCTCTATCTATTCTTATTCTCCTGTCATCTATTACATTTTCTCAACATTTAAACTCTAGAACCACACTGAGTCCATGATCCTGTCTATTTTTCACCCTATCTCACTGTTCTTAACCTAGAAGTGTTGCTAGCTTTTCTTTCACTCTCTTTTGTGGGCATTGTGTCCTTCACTTTCTACCATCAAATGTTCTACCGTCTCTTTCTGCCCCAATGGGCACCACTCGCAAGAGTCATCTCCTCCATTCTATCAATATGTTCGTCCCTTTACCTCCAGGGATCTCGTTTGTGCTTTGGACAAAAGTTGGCTTCCATAACTTCAATCACACATTTATTCCATGGAAGGCTCTCTTTTACACCTGTAGACATTCAGGCTTCTTTTATCACTTTCTCCTATCCTCCAGAACTTCTGTCCATTCTATCGGATTAGTCACAAGAGTCGCTAGTTACTTTCTTCTTCCAGTGGATGTTCGGAGTCCTTCTGTGGGAGCTGATGACGTCAGCTCAACAGCCCTATATAGAGATCGACCCTTTTGAAATGGCCGCCTACCTGCGAGATGGATACCGACTGTCGCAACCCCATAGCTGCCCGGACGACTTGTAAGTAAGGGGTTTATTAGGGGGAGGGCGCAAGACCGATTGTGATTTAAAGGGTTCCCAAAGATATTTGGAATTTAAAGGGATCTTTGAAATTAAGGGAGGTTCAAGGATATTCGTGATTAAAGGGATGTCCAGGGGGATTAGGATTAAAGGGGTATCTGGGGGTATCGGGATTAAAGAAGCGTGGGGGGTATTTGCGATTACAAGAATACCCAGGGATTTGCTGTATGCCCCTAATTCTTAATAAACCTATTTGTCTATAGTCATTTTTTTACTGGTGGCGATGCCCTCGTTGGTTTTCGCTTCTTAATTATAATTTTGGTCTAAGCTTCTTCCTTTCCTATGGGGGACAGTCCCTATATCCCCTTCAAGTTGGGATATCCTCGTTCTAGCTGTGCCGTAGGGTACCATTGGAGATGGTGTCTTACACTCACGCGCGCCCCGCTCCACCTCATCATGGAGGACAGGATTCTTGTCCTTCATTAGGAACCCCCCCTCCCAAAAAAAGCGGGGTAATCCAATGAAAGCACGTCTTAAAGGAAAGCTAAAATGAACTAAGGGGTAGCTAAGGTGTTATAAGGGCATCAAGCGTCCTCTGTTTATTGAAAGTGAAAACCTACGAGGGCATCGCTAAAAATAATAAGGGCAGATCTGTATTGCTTCACCCACCAGCGGGTATTGGGGCAGGAAGGTCATGCAATCCTCCATATATTAGCTGTAGCCTGGTTGCCCAATGTTACATCTGACACCCCCTCGCGGGGGGAATCAAGTATTAAGGACTCGATAACAAACAACGATAACCCCAAATGGTGCAATTAAGGGACCCTATTTTAAGGCACCAAGAACAAGCATGTACAAACGAACGCTTGAAATTGGTTCTCCCCCCCCCCCACCTTCACATTGAAACTGTAGCTTCTCCATTGAGAAAGAAATTAATGAACAAGTGGAAATCGGTGGTAAAACTTAACCCCCGAAAGGCCACATCAGTGGCAAAAAAGTCTATGTAAATAGGTACTAAAACCTATAGAAAATAAGTTCTAATCGCTGATAAACCCCTATCTAAATCAAAATAAAAACTGAAAATCATTGGTAAAACCCAGGTCATACCAAAGTATTAACTAGTGGTACAAACTTGCAAAACACAAGAACCTGTTCAAATTGATACTAAACCCCTTGTAAAACACAAAAACAAGTCCATATCACTAGTAAAAATGGTAAGTAAAACAACGGTTGTGGAAATCGGTGGTAAAACTGGCATTAACAAAATATAGCCGCAAATCGGTAGTAAAATTCCTACCCTTAAAATATAACAAGTACCCAGGAGTGGTAAACCCCTCACGTTGATCTTGATCTCACTGACTTCCTTTTGCAGGTTTGGTGTCATGGCTATTTGCTGGGCACCTTCCCCGGAAGACCGACCTTCGTTATCATGCCTGAACAATTGCTTGCAGGAATTTCATTCGGCTTTGAGTACTTTCGTCTAACGACCCTTGGGACATTGTTGTTTTTCCACTATCCATTTCATTATCATTTTTAAACCAGATGAAATTTAACTATCGAGTCACATTCTTACATTTTTTTATATACTCTGATCTTAAATTACGGAAACTTTCACACCATTTGAGCTATTTTGCGTGGAGTTGCTGAGAGGATCCTTAGCGGTGTATGTTTTGCGTTATCTCCATCAAGATGTATCCTGAGAGGATCCTGAGCGGTGTCTCATTTGCGGTATCTCTATCAAGATGTATCTTAAGAGGTGTCTCTTTTGCGGTATCTCCATCATGGTGCATCCTATATCTTACTCTTCATGAGATCAACTTAAATTAAAAATAAGTAAAAAGAAGCAACGAAACGTTGAATATAATGAATGCCTTCATGCTACGATGATACAGCACAAGATAGAGAGTAAATTGTTTAGTTAGCATCGCAGGGAAATTATGCCTCTAGTCTCAAATTAGTTAATTTTTTTAGAGTGCAAACTGAAGTTAAAAAATAGGAAAAAAATAAAGACTGCATTTTTAGAAATATTAGTTCTCCAGCTAGTTTACTTCAGAATACATTTGAATTTCGTCTCTGTTCAAAATCCTTGCATTTTTCTTAATTTGAGAATAATCAAAAGAAAAAAAAATAGTTCTACACGCATATACCAAATGTCATTACTTATACATCGCTTAAACTTCAATATATTTGAATGTGTCTGGTGAACATTTTCTTCCTAAATTTGACCTCTAAACGATTCTTTTTCGAGTGGCTGACCGACTCAAATGGCTTTGGAACTATTTTCGTTCGTTAGCATGGATCAAAAAACCTTTACGACTAGATTTCTTTTTAAAATTTGCTGTAATTTTACATAACTGTCCATCTACAACCCTACACAATTCTAGAGAGGATGGGGGGGGGAGGTAATCGCACCATCATCTAAAATTGAGATTAAGTATCCGTGATTTTAAATGGAAACAAACTCTTAAACATTAAAACATACAATTCCTCTCCACCAGGTAAAATATATAGTAGATTGCCGAATATTTTTAGTCGAATGAACGCGACTATTATAAGTTACTATGTTGCTCTGCCGGTTGAATGGTTAACATTTTACTATTCAACGAGTTTTTGAAAGTTTTGAAGGTCGTAATGTCAGATGATATGTTAGTTAATTCATACGGGGTTTTTGGTTGTTGTTTTTTTTCAAAATTATTGAAATAAATGAGAGCACGCGACTTAGGTCTGTTGGCCGTGTTCAAATAACTACTTGTTTCCACTTTCCCTCCAAGTTAAAGGATTTGAATGCCCGCATCCTTTCAGTATTTATTTAATAACAATATAATACCAAGTTCACTTTTCTTCATTCATTCATTTTAATGACTGCAGTAATTATACTTTTTTAGAAGCCACCATTTCTTTTCAATCTTTTAGCCACGCTCACTTATAAAATATTTAAGAAAGATCAGAGTTGAAATTCAATATCCTGCAGTTTATTAAGTAAATTTCCAAACTTATATTTATTTATCCAGCGGTTCAGGAGGGATCTATAAAGTATATGCCCAGGCAACACATCCAGACCTTATTGTGTTCTATATTATAGTGTATTTGAGAAGTTAACTAAGGATTTTTTTACTTAACGTGCCAAGCCATTATTCTAGTTTAACTACCCTGCCAAAGATTGGGTATTAGCATACGCCATAGATTAAAAAAGGAAATAAACAAGAATAGATGGAATTTGGAAGGAGAATAAGAGATATATTTCTTATTCTCCTTCAAAAGTCAACATACTTTTTTTACTTGACCTCATACAGAAAGGTTTATTTAAATAAAGTTGTAGCGCTCTCCAACAGCTTTAAAATGAATTCTGAAGGTTGCCAAGGAGATATTGATTGCTGACCAAAGGCAGTACCCCTGAAAATGACCTCCGGGGTCAAATTCACGATGTCGTAGCTCACGAACGGTGAGACCTAGAATATTAAGACCTATATGTTTTTACTTCCCTCAGTGAGATCTTTAAGACTACCAAGTATGAGACAAATGGGAGTATGGCCCGGAAAATCGTTGGTTGAACTGACAGGGACCTAACCACCTAAATGCAGAACGGAAAATTAGCCGACCAACCCCTGACCTTAGATTCTTAACATTTTTTCCAAGAGGTACTCTCTTTTTCCATGATCTTCCCGATTTAAATTAACCCTTCAATACACATACTTTATTCTCATAACAGTGTTTCAGACACTTTTAGGTAATATCTCTCCTAGGAATTATTGAATGTTAATCTAATATATTTAACCTGCAAAAAAATTATTTGGTATGTTTGTTTTTTCTGGTTTAGTTATCAATCTTTCTATGGCCGAGCAAAAAAGATAAACATTTAATAATTATACTTAATAATCTTTTTATTGTCTCTTTAAATAAGTAGTAAAAGAAATACCAAGAAATGAGCTTTTCGTAGATGTTGCAGAACACCTACGGACAATTTGCTTCAGGCATTTGTTCAAATATGTAATCATTTACTTGTTCTAAAATGAAACTTTTTTATAATCAATGTTTATTTTATTTATTTTGAGTAAAATATGTTTAAAACTGGAATTATGTTTAAATATTGTTTATGGGGAGCTTAGGTCAATCTAGGAGTAGAAAAATTGTCGATTTTATCTTAAAAATTTTTACAATCTCTATTCTTTGAATTCTAGTTGGTAAATATTTTTCAAACACTGGAGATTTTTTAAAAGAAATTAATAATCGAATATTAATTATGAGGTGGGTATAGCAATTGCTCCATAGCGTGCATCCGATCTACCGTTAAATTGGCCTATTGGATACAATCATTACTTGGAGTGGATTTAGATTGGCTTGATGTGAATAAGGAACTTCTCCCTCGCTCCAGTTCTACATTTACTGCATAAATAATTAATAATAATAAATATTTTTTAAATCATTCTTTCGCGTCTATTATATTAATAGATTTACAATTAAGAATTAATTCGTGCATCCAGCTTACAGTTAAGCTCTCATCAAACGAAAGCCGATTAAATAAATGGATTTTCCCACATATTTCCCTGAGGACTTATGTAAATATGTGGGTGGAGAGGAACAAGAGTGCAAATTTATCCACAGGAAATATAAATTAAAAACGAATTTCAAGCCGTTTTGAACGTTAATTCAGGTTATTCTCCTTCATCTTTTTTCTGTCATAGTTGTCATCGTCGATTGAAAAAAGTTGATACGAGCACTCGCATTTTGGGTTGTGTCTTAAAGCTAATAACGTTGTTGTATTCAATGTATATTGTTAGGGTTCATTTATGTACCTTTTTTTGGTATATGTATGTACAATATGTAAAGACTTATATGTTTAATATGATTCACCCTTTCGTGTTTGTTGGGTGATATACATATATATAACTGGTTAACCTATGAGAAACTTAACCTTTTAATATATCTGGTGAAGTGAAATCACCAGAATGTAGTGTTGTAATCCGTCTGAATGATTTTTTTTTCTCCTACACATACACGCAAATCAGTTGTCAAGAGTAGCGTAACTAAAATAAGAGAGTAAGAAGAACAATGTTGGACGGTTATTTAGCGTGGCTGACTGGGCTAGCGAGTAATTTTTTATTTAATTTGCGTTAACAAAAACAGAAGAAAATCTATCTAGAACCCTCTCGGTGGCCAACAACCGGGGTATCGCCAATACAGTGGAGGTAGAAAGGACTCAGGGATCTTTGCAGCAAACACTTTTAGTAAGTCTTTTTCTCTTTTATTTTTCTTCACATTTTTGCCTGTCTCTCTGGCCGGGAAGAAGGGGCAAATTACCTCGCTCCTTCACAAGGGGCAAGTTATATGCCCTCCTCTAAAGGAGGCTTATATATCTTCCTATATAGGGGATGGATTTTATGTCCTCCTTTATAAGGGAAAAGTACTCGACATCCTTTATAGGAAGATGTTATGCATCCTTCCTTTTAGAGGAATTATACTTCCTTTCTCTATAGGGGGATGGTATACGGCCTCCTTGACAAATTCCTTTCCACATTTACCAAATGAATGCAAGAAAAATACTACAATTAAAAGTATGTTGCAGCATAATTAGGACTCTCCGCCTTCTCACAAACGAGGAAGTGAAGGGTGACATCTCTTGTTCTTCGCAACCCAAATAATATAATAATAAGTATTTATAATGCCCCCTTCAGGGCTGTTAGCCATCACAGAGCGCAGGTTGTGTAGCGAGTGTAGAGAAAGTTTAGAGGGAAGAGAAGGCAATTCTGAAGAGATGAGTGTTCAGGAGACGTTTAAAAGTAGCAAGGGAGGGAGAGGATCGGACTTCGGCAGTAAGAGCATTCCAGAGTCTAGGAGCACAAACCTAGAAGAAACGCTCACCTATCGAGCAGGGGACAGAACGAGGAGTGTTAATGATGGGAGCGAGGTTAGATCGGAGTGCCCGAGGAGTTTGACGACGAGAGAGGGCAGACGAGAGATAAGGTGGAGCCTTGAGGTTTAGGGCCTTGTAGGTGATGATAAGAATTTTATAGTATTTTATTAGCTATACAATTATCTGACAGGTGAAAATACTTTGAATTTAATTTTTTATACTCATTGATAGAATTCTAGTCAAATGATTAGGTGAACACTATTTTTTTTTAGTTTAATATACTTCGTAATGAACATAAAGTTGAAAACAGGGCCGCGGTGTATTTTGTGCGGTAATGCGGTTTAGCAGCTTCCAGTTTGATCGCATATTTCCCCACAATTGCAAACCTGTTTCGTTTAGTTGAGCACAAATTCAAAATTATCGGATGCTAATCAAAAGCCTAGATTACTTCCCATGTTAACCTTGCTTGGAAAAAGCCATTCCGTTAGGCACACATTTAAAATGAACTGAATCTATAAAAATTTAAATATTGTGCAGAATTGCCAATTTCCTTCAAGATGTTGGTATGATCATGTAATCCGACGAGGCATTTATGTGGTGCTTTTTCCTTTGTTTATTAGCTGTGTTCTGTGGTGCTGGACATTAGTAAATAATAGTTGCTGTTTGGTTTATATTTTTATTTACCTTGATTAATTTATCTAACAATACAACTACGAAGGGCCTTTAAGCAACAAACTTGGAGATGGTTCTTAGTTTTTGTATTAACAACTTCATAAATTGTTCAAGATGTGATATTAGAATAATCAAAACCATAATGATGTATCCGCTCAATGATCCTTTGTTAATTGTAGTTTCTATTCTGAGACTCCTCTGATTTATATGAGTTTAGCAAAACACACTCAGTTTTATTCATAGGTTAAATTAATATGGTGTATATTAGGATATTTATAGAATATGATGTATTCATCCATGGCAATTTTCATATCTAGCATGAGAAAAATTAATAAAATAGTATTTTTGTAGTAAGAAAGTAACTATTATGTACATATAAATACGTCCTACGGTAATAAACTACAAGGGTTTACTAAGTTAGAGATAATCGTTAATGTAATCTGTTGTATATGTAAAACTTAAGATAATAAGAAGCCATTATGTATGTTCAAATAAGGGTGTGTATTGAACAGAAAATACGTTGGAGTGCGTGATATCGCATTATTTCTACAAAAGCTATATCTCAAGATAGTCATGTTTTTACAGAATTTAGATAAAATCTTATCGGTTAATTTCCAAATGACTTAAAATATGACTTAATTAGTTTCAGTGGTGACTTAACTTAAAAATGTTTGTTCTGGATTTAGCGTCCGTTTTTTTTTCCATTTCAAAATTCTTTTCATTCTTAGAAATATGTAGAGAGGAAAATAATAAAGTGACATATAAATAAATGTCACATTACTTATTTACATTGAGGAAATTTGGATAATTTTTTGCAGTTAAGATTACTGATATTTAATCCGCATTTTTGACGGGGGAAGGGTTGCCCAAGCCCCTTGCAGTCGTGTTGTGAACTTAGTTACAATAAAATTTTGAGTGGTGTTTAATCATGTCCCAAACTGTTCATTTGTATCAACTGTTGCTCCATTAAAAGTCGGAAATGTTCACACGTTTTTTAATTCTTAATTACACTAAATTTTGTAAAAATCTGGCAGTCTTCATGAGAATACGACGAAAGTGAAGATAAATATGAAACAACTCATTTTGCTTTGGCAAGAAGCTCTTGACTACACATGGTTTGGTATGAATGTGAGATCTAAAGAATTTTCTAGGCGAAGTTGAGTTATGCAAGAGGAAATTGTGTATGATTGCAATGCATAAACCAACCTATCTGCGTCTTCTTGGCAGTTTTAACCATTAAGGCGGAGCGATGAACAGACTCGAATAGCGAGCACAACCTCCCCCAATAGGTTTTCGGAGTTGATAATGCCTTGTATGGCCAACAGTGCCCAGCGTTCTGTCTCCGGGAAGCTTACGGCCATTTTCCTATGAAAATGGCCTACTCTCCATTTCCGAGCTAGGCCTGGGGAGCATATGCATTTAATTACCGTGAACTCCGAGCCAACTGGGAGGAGCTGCGGAGGATCGTCTCCTTCGTTCGCTGTTAATTATCTTTTTGCAGGAGACCATGCAGGGTACGTCCCCCCTGCGCTACCCCTCCCGGTGTATAAGGGCTTTGCGACCACACCCCCACGGGAAGGGAACTAGGCATTAGGATGCGCCATTTACACCCGGCATGATGTAAATGCTTGGTAGGAGCTTGCAAAGATGTGAGCTGCTACAACCTGTACCAAATTGTGAACGTAATGAGCAGAAAGGCGTAGTGTTACAATAGACTAGTTCCACTCCAGAATAGCTCAGATCCTTTTTAAAGGAAAAACGAATACCTAGAAGGATCAAAGGCAGTTTGTTCATCCAAGTTATGCTTGGATCTGTAGAGCTTAAGTTTGCCTTGACCCTCTGGTCTAGCTGTTCAACAGTGGCATTGCTTTGAGGTTGGCAGGATGTGATACGAAGTCATAAAGAGTCAAGTACTGCCATGAGTGGAACCCAATGGTGGGACTCAAACTCACTACCACGGTCAATAATGATGTAATAGGACAACAAATGGAGCAACCCATCTCAAGATGAAGACTGAGCAGCGTTAGAGACTCGGATGTCCAGTATAGCGACCGCCTCTGAAAAACAGGTAAAATAATCGATAATGGTAGGAAGAGAGGTGCAACCACGAGAATAAGGCAGAGGGACTACAAAATCGACATGAACGGCGTCAATATGTGACGGAGGATGAGAAAGAGGAGTCTTTGTGTGCGTATTGCTCTAATACCAAGATGGGAAAGGCTGTGAGTTTGGTCAAAAATATGCCAACGGTAAATAAGAGGAATAAGAAGACAAGGACAGTCAGGTAATGAAAAGCCGACAAGAATGCATCTGGAAAGGCTATCTGGTAAGTCGATCTCACGAACGACTAGTTGAGAAGAGTGACGCAATGTTTGCGTGTCTTTATCTTGTTTCTAACCAAGCGCTAATACCGCAGGGTTGATGGGCACAATATTAGAGAGTTGCGTGGCTGATATCACGGAAATACGAGAAAGCGCGCCTGGTATGACATGTTTAGAACCACGAACATGGTGAATGTCGCTTGTAAGCATCAGGATGAACTCGAAGTGCCGAGAATCGACAGTGATGTCTACGGAAGACGTGGTGTGAGCTGAAAGTGCACCAACCAAAGGCTTATGGTCAGTGAGGACTAAAATTATGCCCTTCCGAATATTGGCGGAATGCAGGGTACACACTTAGCAGTTTCCTTGATAACATGCTGTACATATGTTGGGAAGGAGTTAAGGATTTTGAAAAGAATACGAGAGGTTGCCACGAGTCATCAACTTTCTGATACAGTGTCGCATCTACATGAGTAGCTGACGAATCTTAGGCAACAGTTATGTAAAGACATCTGGCAAGGATGTACCAGTAAAACAACGGAGGCCATAGACTATTTCGTACGAGAGAAAGTTAACACGTCTTGAAAGACCATACAAACAGAAATAAGAGCGTAGAGAGGTTGCATAATACGAGAAACGTCACGAGTAAATCTTTGGTAGAAATGCACCACAATACAGAACTGACTAAGGTACTTGAGTGAAGAAGCTCGAAAGAAATCCCAAATAACGTTAGCCAATTTTAAGCTTGGGGGCGGGGGATGAATTCTATAAGGAGAAATATAATGTTCAAGAAAAGTGAGCTGTGGAATACTAAAAAAACACTGAGGATTGTTGAATACGATATCATACTCTTCCAAGCAAGTGAATACGTGACAAAGAGGAGAGGTGTTCCTTCAAAGAAGAGGAAGCTATAAGTAGGTTGTCTATGTAGCAAAGAACGAAAGGTAAACTTCTCAGAACCTGAGCCATGAAACGTTGGAAGGTCTGCCCACTGTTATTGGATCATCCATAGGGCATTCGAAGAATCTCAAATGACCCAAAAGGCGTGGTGATAGCTGTCTTTTGTGTATAATCGCGATGAATAGGGGTTTATTGAAACCACGAACCAGATCAAGTCGAGAAAAAATCGAACAACCGAATATAACAAAGGTAAAATACGAGAGATGCGGTAATGGGAACTGATCAGGTATACTTTTTGCGTTCGCGCGTCTGTAATCGTCCACAGTGCAAAATATGCCAGGTATAGACTTTGGTACAACCTAAAGCGGAGAGGCTCAATATGACGTTGAAGGACGAGCAATGCCAGCATCCATCAAGAAATTAAACTCCTTCTTCATTGACGTAAGATTGTGGAGAGCATGGCCCTGGTATTAAAATTGTACCAGCAAAGTGCCTCACAGGAGTAGGTAAAATTATATCAAATGTCCACGCGTGTATATATATATATATATATATATATATATATATATATATATATATATATATATATATATATATATATATTTATTTATAAACTGGTCAGGAATTAAACGGACAAGCCGTAAATTCACATATCAATAAAAATTTGGCGACAGTGTAATAAAAACGAATACTTCTTGTCTGAACAAGAGATTAAGACGAGAAAGCTGTGGCCTTGTCAGGTTTTATAAAATTTATATCAAGAAAGCATCAATTTTTAGATGCCATGGATCCATGACCATGGGAGAAGGGATTTATGTCGGTCGAGGAAATCCCGGCCTGCAGGCAGAGATAAAGACGGCGTGCCTTGGAGGTAGGAAGAGGCCACGCAATTCTCCTGCCCTGCTTATACAAGAAAAATGGAGAATGCATTCTCATTCTTGAATCTAACTCTCGATCTCAGAGTCGTCCCTTATTAATTACGTTTTGTTTACCGTAGCGAGGCTTTCGTCTTAACCGCCTAAGTTTTCTTCTCGTTAATCTCGCTTTCTTTACCGGTAGTAAGAAATTTCCCTGACCGTATCCTGTAAACGCGAACCTCATTTTTATCTTGCTTGTTTGTTTTGTTCGTTTGAGATTAAACCTTATTTTTTACGTGATTCCTCTCAGTCCTTTCTCGATCACAAGCATTCAGTAAGTCCAACCAAGCCAATATAGTATTCAAGTATCTTTCCACTTCTTCGAAAGTGAAAGTGTAAGCACACGATGGAAGCTGAGGGAAACTAGAAGGTTGTGCCTTCCAAAGGTCCTTATATACAAGGAATTTGGGGCTTTAAGGATAAATTCGGAGGAAAAACAAGCTTTGTCCGTGTCAGTGGCAGGGATAGCGCTTCATTCAGCACCAGTGTCAATCAGGTATGAAAAAACAGATACTGAGTCAATAATACGTAAAGGATAACCAACCTGAGGAAATGAAGAGGCAGCAGAGAAGGTCAACCCATGAACCACATGACTTTTTTTTTAGTTTAAAGCAGTTGAAGTTGAAGAAATTGAAGAAGTGAGGACATTAGAATGACAATGAGAAGAATGAGGGGGAATTGTGTGTTGTGGAGACGAAGTGGTGGATTGGGATTTGGTAAAGGAGATACTGGTTGCAAATATGTGCAGGACTACAAGCATTTTACGGCTTGTGCACCATATTTGTTGTGGTACCAGCACCAGATAGTTGATTAGACGAACGAATCACTAGAAGAAACATGAGGATGAGCGGGACGAAATTGAGAAGAACGAGCATTAGATGGAAAATGGGAATAAAATGAGTGGTAATGTCGACAGGGATGTGTAGAATGTACAACGTTATTTAGGAGCCTAAGGATAATCAGAAGAAGAATGAAAAAATTATGCTGCACCCCACCTCTTGTGTTGGAATGCCACGTTGGTTTCGTCTTCATGGCCGTGTTTCCTGTGTGTCCTCCGACGCAGTTTCAGTTCACGGATATCATTTTCAATCCTTTCTAACGGGACAGTAAAATCCGAAGGCGGAAGGGCTGAAAACTGGGTATATTCCGTCAGGTTGACGGAAAATTCCGTCTTTACCCGAGCCTGTTGGACTATTTGGTACAGTTCCCCAGTAACACATGGGTTATTAAAAAGCTCCTCGACTGACTAGGACATCTGCTTTATATTATTGGGGTGAGTCAATAATATTAGAGGCCTAAAGTTTTCTGGTATCCCATGCATTGAAATCTCAGTGAGGATGGAGTCAAAAGCTAACAATTAGCACCATTAACCCTGATAAGCTCCTTTAAAGGGTCCAGGAAACGCGTGGAACGACAATCGCCCATTTGCTAGTTATTGAGTAAATTCTAATCGGAAGCTTCCTTCAATTCCCCCCTATGCACTTATTCTCTCACTATCAAGTAAAGTGCACTGAGAAGACATAGTTATGCTTATAGGTACATGCTGTGTAATCTACATTTTGCGCCCCTGATTTGTGAGGACGTGATGATTCTAACCACGTGATCGGATTCGTGCCATCGAATGTGAAGAGTACGATGGAAGGGTGCTTGCTCCGAGAACGTCTGTCATGCACGCAAGGTAATAATTGTTGCTGAAGAAACGTTGCACATCGTTGAAGTAGTAAGACTAGCTTGTGCTGTTCTGATGGTAGGCGTGTCGATAGCAGCAATTCGTGTAACCACCGTGATCATATTTGTGTTATGTAAGGCATTATATGTGGTTGACATTGTTCTTAACGGTTAAGAATAAAAAGAATAAGGAAAAAATTCCAAAAGAGAAAGTGAGGAATGAAAAAATATAAACAACTTGGAAAATATACGTGCGTGATAATAAGAAATTTAATGAGGAATTACAGAAAAAAAGGAAAAATGGAAAGGAATTCTTAAAAATGTGGAAAATTTCCTTTGATTGAATAATAAAAAGTCCAAGTGTATTTGGCCACTCCATTTTGGTTGAGGTAAATTGATCTCAGGAGACTTGGTCTAAGATGGAAGACAATTTGGGCGAGAAATTAAACGAGAATTTTGTAACTAGCCAAAATCCTATATTTAACTAACTGTTTATAATCGTTAAAAGCATATAGGAAAGGGAAAAGCAATTTGGGACACGTGATGCAAGGGATGCTAAAGATTTTAAAAGCACACAATGCCTACGTGATAAATTGAATTCGCGTGTTGAGAGGAATACGGGATAACGAAAATGAAACAAAATATGGATGCCCGCGTTGAGGTTGCAGTTAGAAGAACAAATAGAAAGTGGTTCGATGCGCGATATATATATATATATATATATATATATATATATGTGTGTGTGTGTGTGTGTGTGTGTGTGTGTGTGTGTGAGATAGAGAGAGAGAGAAAGAGTTAATGTGAAAGCTACAAAAGTGCTGTTTGAGGAAACGAAGAAAACAGGGCTGAAGTTGTTGAGCATTGTACTCGCTTCGACGCAAATCTTACAGGAAAACCATTACCATCTGCTACTCGCCTTTCCTGATACAAAATCGCGGACCACCAAACCAGAAACTTTTCACAAAAAGAAATAATCCTCTGCTCAAAATGTGGAGAAGAGGGCATTCATGGATCCGCTGCGTTGCACTAGAAAAGAAAAATGATTAACTGATCAGGGCCACCCAAATCCCTGAGCATGCAGTACGGAGTCTAACGAGAATACCGCAGTAAAAAGAAACTGAAAGACAGCAATTCCACTAACCAAACTTAATGTTGTTGCTTTCAGGATACAACCAGAGCCAAAGAAAACCCACAAACCTCAGCCACAAAATGTTCTCCAATTATCGGACGCAACGATCACTAAGTTGCTGGCATGCATTTTAAATTCACACGTAAGGAATTATGCAGTACCAGGCACGTTCAAATTGAAATTGAATATGATGCTGGAGGAGAACGGAAGTGAGCACTTAAATTCTCCGCTAACACCCGCTCTACCAAAGATCTGGCCCTACGCAGCACAGCAGCTACTCCATCTGTGGAAGCAGGAACTAACAGGAATTAGACTCCAACTGTAGCCGTGCAAACCTCCGAAAAGCAACTGAGGACGTCACCATTTATTTTCGGCTTTATTCATTCATTTCCCTTGTCAATGATGACTAAATCGTTAAGATTGACGACTTGGGGCGGAAAAAAGGAGGGAGGAGGTGATAAGTCAAACAGGTTGTCACGGATAGCCGCCTGGGCGGTGAAGTCGTCGCTGTCCGATGGAGCGTAGATCGTGACGGAGTCCGAACCGGTAGGAGATGGGCCGAAAAGATTGTCCCAGGAAGCCTGGGCGGGATGAAGGTATCGGAGGAGGAAGATGAGATGTGGAAGTCGCCCGAGTCAATGGTGAGCGATGGCGATGGGAAGGATAGGGTAGTATGGAGAGAAAGGGAACGAAGTTCCACAGAGGTTGATGACAGGGAACGGGTGTCAAGGCCCATTCTGCGGTGTGAGCGAACAGCATACAATTGCATGCGCCAGTCGAGATTATCTCGGACGTTTTGCAGGAACGCGCGGGCGCGCTCTAAGCCTTGGGACATTTGTTGGTCGGCCTCCGCGACGCAGCGGGGGAGCCCATGATCCATAGCTTGTAGGGGGCCGGCGTTGATGGAATCCAGAGGAAAGAGGGCGAGAAAGCTATCTCTCGCTGATGACGATTCCCGTAGAGATGGAGGCCTGTTCACACGAGTCGTTAATGGCTGTGGTCCACCAGTGTTGTCACACGATGTGGTACATGCGAAGCTGTAGGTGAAGACGGTAGTAGTCGTCGCGCGAAATGTTATTCCTGAAAAAGTACCTGGATCTTTTCTCTATCCCGAGTTTTGAAGCAGGAGGCCGTGAGGTTATCCCATAGATTGCGGCAGACTATGTCCCAGCATGTTGAGGCGTAAGCGGCGAAGTCACTGGAGATGGTGGAGATGATTGCGTCCAAGCAGCGGCGGCGGTCTCTCAGGAGACTTACGGGTATCTGGAACAAGAGGAGAGCCGTGAGGATAGTAGGGCGGTGGCGCCGTGCCGGTGATGTCACCGGTGTCCCAAAGACGCGTTACTGAGGTACCCAAGGCCTGGGCAGGCGCGTCCACGTACTGAACTACCGTTTATGAGCCGGAGCTAATGCCGTCGAGATCGGTCCTTAGGAGATAACGAGAAGAGGCGCCACTGCTCTCCTCAAGGTCACTGTCCGGGGAGGCTCTGGTAGAATCCGAAGCTAAAACTGCTGTGTCCGCCACGGTTGTTTGAGAGAGGGAAACTTCTTCAACGTGCTCCGGTTCAGGCTGAAGTAACATAGGTCGCGCGTTCGCGTTTCGTGTATTCATTCCAGGTAACTCACAAGGAGTGTCTGGAACTATATATATATATATATACATATATATATATATATATATATATATATATATATATATATATATATATATATATATATATATATATATATATATATAGGAAGGAAATGAACACACGCTAAACTGGAGCCGAAGAGAAGATGCGTCGAGCAGCGTGGATAAAACGTCAATGCTCCTCCAGGTAGGCGGACCGCCCTATATAGCCCGAGATTATATGCGTCCTCCTAGGCTTGGTCCTCCCTTCACGAGGAGGAGGACCCTTTCTTTATTCAAAGACAAAATACAAAGAGTTATATATAAAGTTATATAAAAATATATAAAGAGCAAAGTTACAAACGAGGGGAACGGGAAACGTTCCCAGAGCAAAGAAAAAGCGATATAAACCAAGAACAGAGAGGGAAGGAGGTTAGCCAAAAAGAAGATGCGTCGAGCAGCGTGGCCAAAACGTCAATGCGGCTCCCTGTAGGAGGACCGCCTTATATAGCCCGAAGTTATAGGTGTCCTTCTAGGCCAAATAAAATTTGAATCTCCTGGAAGTAGCGTCGGCGCGGTTTTTCTTGCTCCTGACGTACTTGATGTTAAGAGAGGAGATGGCGAAGGAGCGGGTGAAGGCCATCAAGGACGCCGGTGTCAGGGTTCGAAGGATGACGGCGGGGACTTTTCCCTGAAAGCTATTAAAGATAGCGGGAATATTGTCCGAGTAGATTCTCGCACGGGGTAAGAGGAGAAGGGCCGTGATGAGGAAGATGGATTCTAGTTCAAAAATAACGAGGTCTCATAAAGAGTAGGCGATGGCCCAGGAGAGACCCAGATTCCAAGCCATACCTGGAGGCGTCGGTGAATACTTCGAGCGGTGAAGCCGAAACCTGTTTCCAACGTGACCACTTGTAATTGATGAAGAGGGGAAGAAAAGCGAATACCAAGGGGTCACAAAATGCTAATTGGGCGAAGCACAACTGGCATCATATAAACGGGATACGCACTATCGGGGCGACGAAGTTGAAGAGGAGCGCCAGGCGGAGCTAACGCTTCCGGGGGACGGGATTATTTGCGACGTATCGCAGAACCCTGGTAGTTTTGAGCCTAAGCTCGGAAGTGAGACGGGTTCACTGAAGGCGTAGGTTAATCTCGATGCCCAGGTAGGTAAGCTGTTGGGTGGGACGGATGATACACTTTCGGAGATTTAAGTTGACGGAGCTGGCGGATATCAATGAAAGGCATCGTCGGAGAGCGGGGATGGTCCCAATGAGAAGGACGTTGTCAAGGTATGTGTGAGCCACACACCCGGTGCACCTTGCACAAGAGTTTATCACTGCGCTGAGGGCCATTTGCATTATATACAGTGAGCCTGCGAATCCCATAGGCAGTCCGGTAAAGAGAAAGCGTCGTCCCGCGACTATGAAGCCGAAATGGTGACGGTCGTCAGGATGACTACGGATATGATAGAACCCGTCTTTTAAATTCAGCTTGATGGCGAAGTGTTGGGGAAAAGACGCCTCAAAGACCCTTCGGATAGAGGGCATATGGAAGACAATTAAAAAAGCTAGCTGTGCATACAAATAATGAATCTGACAGATAGAAAAGTCGGACCCACCAGTTTTGACATGGACTCGTGAAATACAAAATCTTATTTTGCTACGGATATCGGCCTGATAAAGATCAGCCATACTTCCAAATTCGAACACTCTCTTGTGGCACACGTGCCTACCTTAACAGTACGCACACACCCTCAGATCAAGTTGGCCTCTCCCAGTTCTTAGATTGGAGAAATTGAGATACGTCCTTGATCTTCTATTATAATAAAAGCACTTGAAAAGACATGCAAGGACAGTCCGACAGAGATATTCAGACATCCAGGTTGTCACAAGAAGTCTCCATAAACATTAAGTAGGCCTGAAGAGATAGGTCTCGTCACTGATTATGGGGTGCTCCTCTCCCAAGGAGGTAGACACATCCATGATGCGTGACCCCTCGGACGATGGAGAAGATCAAAACTGGCGAATTTTTCATCAAAAGAAAAAAAAGAGAGTCAGCCTTTTTGGCTTTAACCCGTTACATATAAACTGGCGACCCCTTCTACCGGACAAGAGGTATCAAAAATATGGACTCGTTGAACCAAGAACAGACAGAACAAGGAGGAACGGAAGTCGCCAACAGCAAGCTACTGTCAGCTCAAGAAGAAGTAGGTATGGCGAGCTCCATCACCGTCGACTTCCCCTTTCAACCAATCAGCCGCTAGGGTGGTATAGAAGATCAGGTCAACGCACTGGACCACTGCAGGCAACATGGATGAGCTACGGTGAACCGCTACAGGTTGACGTAAGTTGAGACCTATTTCGGCAAAAGTTTGTCCGCTCTCCACTTACGAACACAGCACCTATCATCTCAGCTCAAAAAGGACGACTCTGGATCAAGACGAGAACAACGGACGAACACATGCTATACGTTCGGGTGAAGTTTTTTTTTAAATTAATAATAACAATCATAAAAGTGTTTCGGAAACCAATAATGTGTATAAAAATTCCAATGCAGGCCAATTTAACAGCATGAATTCAATGCCGCTTCAGTTTAAAATGTTAAAATTTTCAAAATCTAGTGTCCGTTAGTAGGAAGAATAACATTAACTTGAGTAGAAGGAATCAGTGTACAAAGTATGTAACATTATTTTATTTAAACTTAAGTTCATAGTAAGTGTAAAAAGTCAGTGTAAATATTAATTTCGAGTTAACCCCGTATTTTTAGTTCCGTCTGGTTAAAAGAAAAGTAGTGTGGAGCATACACAAATCAATGTATATAAAAGAAGAAAAAAAGAAATAGGTTTTATTCACAGATTAGGATCTGCAGCTTGTACATCGGAACATCCAAATGTTAACACGCTTGGCATTATATGGTTTAAACAAGGAACCACAGGATTGCTGCCACTTTAAAATTCATGTTTTGCAATCAAGTATAACAAAATGAAATAAGAAAGTAGATTTAATGTTGTGGTGCGCGTTTACAAATCTGCAAAAGTTAACAATAATATAGTAGTGGCGCGCACACATACACACACGAATTTTGTTCGCGTTAAAGAGCGGCAGTTCCTACCCCCGAACGCTTCAAAAAACCGCTAACTGCCGTGCGTAAGAATCCAAACTCAAGGTGAAGATGTACGTGTATAGGGTTAAAAGCTTACAGGGGCACCAGTTTATAGGGGTAACCAGTATATGGTAGGGTGAATTAAATGAGTGATATCTAATAGATAAATATTAAAAGGGGCGCAGGTGGCACATCACCAAGTTACTTTGCGGGCGACTAGCAGTCTATATATACTCAACGCGAAGTACTAAATTCTGGAGCGACAAGACTTGGTGAATTTAAAAGGGGTTCCGTAAATGCAAATACGTGTATGACAATACTTAATGATAATTATACAGGGTGACCCCCCCCCCCCCCTCCTCAAAAAACGGGCCCCAACTTTCGCTAGGCCCCATTTCTTAATTTTTTGCAAGGATTGAATGAAACTTTGGTGATAACTATTTTTTTGTGTTTAAAAACATCATATCAAAACATGAAAGTCTTTGGACTTTTCTTCTTTATTCTAGAGCACGTGTTCGAGAAAACCTCCATTTAGCTCTGTGCATTTCTTGAGGCGCAGCACAAATTTGTCCATGACGTCCTTACAAACCGACCGACTACTGGCTCTGATCTCCTCCCTGATGGTTCCCTTGAGTTCCATGTTGGTCCTGGGTCTCCCTGCGTACACGTAGTCCTTAAGGTAGCCCCAGAGAAAGAAATTGTGGGGGGGCTAAGGTCTGGGATGCGAGGTGCCCACTCAAAATCACTCTTGAGACTGATTACACGGCCACCAAAGTTCTCTTTCAGCTAATTTCGGGACAGGTTTGAGTTGGGAGAGCTTGCTCCATCTTGCTGAAACCAGAACTTTCCCATAGTCGACGGTAACAAGGTCTGCAGCTCCCTCTTGAAGGTTTTGAGGACCTCAACATACCGCTCCTTGGTGACTGTCACTGTCGCGCCAGATTCCTTGAAGTAGAATGGTCCGATGATGCCTCTGGCTGAGATTGCAGTCCATACCGTGCATTTATGGGAGTGTAGGGGCTTGGTGGCTACCTCATTTGGTCTGGAGGTCCCACAGAAGACATTTGTCTTCGAGTTTACCTTTCATTCAAGATATAAGTGAGCTTCATCTAAGGGCCAAAGGAGGTTAAAGAAAGTTGGGGTCTCCTGAATCTTCTCCAGTATTTTGACTGCCGTAGCCTTTCTCTGCTCCTTGTCTGTAAGGGTCTGTTTCGTCTGTATTCTGTATAGGTAGGCCTTTCCATCTATTACTAGCACTCTCCTACAAGTCTCACGGGATATACCGATGGAGTGACTTTGCTTGCGCATATAGCGTTTTGGACTCTGCTGAACTGCTGTACTCTCTCACGCTCTCGACCAGCCCAGCTGTACGCTTCTGGGGGCGTCCTGAATGGCTTGGACGGTTGTCACTGGCTGCATTGAGGTTTTCCAATGTCCCTTAGTTCTCGAAGCGGTCTACCCAGTCCTGAATTCTGCTCTTGGAGGGTTTTTTTTCGCATTTAAACTGATGCACGAAAGTGTCCTGCACTTTCTTGAACGAGCCTCTCTTGTAGTAATGTTTGACGCAGTATATTCTTTGCCGGAACTCCCATTGAGACCAAGTTGTGTTCACAGGCGTTGCTTCTGTCATGTCCTTCAAAATAAGGGTGATTAATGAGTGAATGAAGAAAATATCACAAAAAGTGTGTGCAGGCCCGTTTTCCTCTTATTGCTCGCCTAGATATAGTTTTATTTCCAGGGGGACGTGGCCTAAATTCGACTCCGGAACAAAACTGTCGTCGGGGCTCGTTATTTCACCCCCTAAGGGTGGAGTTTTGAACGGCTATGTATCACAATTTGCTTACATCATCCAGCTAATCTAGCTATTATATGACCCGATTTTACAGAACTGTGTTGTAATTTCCTTTGGTTGGACTTTGTGTTTACTCAGGTGTTCCGTAGACTTGCGCCTTCTGATAATTTTATCCCGAGACGTGAAAGTTTTGTTTATTCGTTTCCTCTTGTTGACTTAGGTATCTTGACCTGTTATCCCTTTTCTTGCCTTTGCCCTCTTTGTATTTCCCACGCGTCCATTTTGTGGAGTTTCTTGTTAGGTTTATTGAATCACCACATGTGAATAAGAGTTTATCTCTGATTCTTTTATTTTTAAGAGACCAGCTGTATTGTGTAAAAGTAGGTTGATCTCAAATTATTAAATGTACAATTTCATTCCGTTGCCACGGCACACTTATAATAAAAGGAGGCAGATTGTTCGCACGCCTCAATATTTTGTTTTGTACATATGCCTATGTAAGGTTAATGAACTTTTACCTGTAGAACGAGTAATACACAATATGTTACGTTATATAAATTACCTGGGGGTGCAAAGGACTCCTTTAAATTATAAACAAATATTTGAGTTGTGTAAAATATTGTAACAACTATTAAGGGACAAAAATGCTTATTCTGGAATGAGTGTATTAGAGTTAAAGAATAGCATTTGCAAAACCTCAGTGTTCTCGGGGTGTGGGTCCTTCTAGCGCAATAGAGCACCTCAATAAGGCACCTCACAAATTGAACGCCCCGTTGGCCCTATGAAATCTTGATATGGGCACACAAACTTAATACTAAAATAATATACCATTTGTTAATAATTAATTAATTCAAATCAACTTATATATTTGTAAATAATGCTAAACCGCCAGTCAATAACTAATGTATGATTGCAAAGCAAACTGTATATTTGTAAATAACACAAACATTTACACATGTTAGAAGACAGTTGTAAGACGACGGCTTTTACCGCGGTGATAACGAAGACAATTGAAACAGCTGTGCATACAAATAATGATTCTGACAGTTAGGGAGGTCGGACCCACCAGTTTTGACATGAACCCGTGAAATACAAAATCTTATTTTGCTACGGATATCGGCCTGATAAAGATCAGCCAGACTTCTTAATTCGAACACTCTCTTGGTGCACACGTGCCTACACTAAATACACGCACACCCCCTCAGGTCAAGTTGGCTCTGCCCAGTTCTTAGATTGGAGAAATGGGGATACGCCTATGATCTTCCGTTATAATAAAAGCATGTATGTCGTGGTATGATCAGGTGTACGTTGTTATACGCGCACTGGCCTACTGGCCGACAGAAATTAAGGCTCCACCTGTGGATGGCTCTAAGAGTGCTTCAAATACACAGTTGCTAGGCCAAGGAATATTCAAACACGGCTACAAAAATATATTTTAATAGAACTGAAGATTACATACACATATAAGGCAAGTTAAATGGCAATGCAATTAAATATTGACGGTTCACGGCTAAAATAATTGACACTATCAATTAAGTTTGAACCGAGGGATAATTAATTAAGAAATGATCTTACAATTATGCAAGTTCTAGAGCAAAGGGGATCCTTGAGGTTCGACGCGGTAAAGGTGGGACGACCGTGACGAAGCGGGGGTTAAATCCCTTTTACCTTGATGTGCGGCGAGTAAGACCAGGAAGGTAAGTTCGGCCTTGAAATTGTGGGCGTCTCACGAGACGCTCAATCCAACTTCGGGAAATTGAAGATGGGGCCTCTTATCCTTAAGAGGCAAACTGAGGATGCTTCGGGGATGGCTTTTCTGATCCTTAAAATTCGAAGACGTGGTGGGAAGGGTTGAAGCGCGCCTAAAACTATTTCTACGAACAACACTGAGTGACGACTAGCTCTTCCTTGGCTCTTCAACAAATCACTCAATTCTTCTCTGGACGAGAATGTAGTCGATTCCCTCTTGACTAACGAAGACGTTAACGGCTAACATACTGGACGGCGGCTTCAGACACAATCTACCTTTGAACTTTGAGGTATCGAATATATACTCCGAAATTATCTAGACGGGGAGAGAGATTGATCGCCAACAGAGTTCCTTAATTGCCTTGGGTCGCGATAAGGATCCATAGCAAAAAGTTGCGATGCCCCCTTAATGGTCTTTCCATTGTTCGAATTTTCGCAGAATATAGGGCAGATAAATGCAGTGCTGCGAACGGGCCGTGAGGCCGACTAAATTCGTCTGTGACAATTGCGTTTCGCCCTCGCGCGAATTGCTTGGGGCAGACTGTCAACGTCGAACTGGGGAAGTCAGGGGGGGGGGGACGGAGAACCGAGGTACCAGAGAAGGTGGGAAGAGAAAAGAATTCCTTTTCTCTCTTCTTATTATTTCACACACTTGTAAAAGACACACGATGGCAGTCTGAAAGAGAGAGAAATACAAAAAACACTAAGCCTGTTAACACCGATAGCCAGTTACAAGGACGTGAGCATACTACGAACCATGATTTCAGCGATTTCACTTCCCAGAGCTGAGATAGCTATATGACCAAGATAAAAACCTACAAACCGCCATTTTTTTTATAATTTCCTTACATCTGATAAATAATAAGCCGGTTACTGTTACCCAACCTACAAGTGGATAACCAGCGAGTATCTGGAACTTTCAATTGGAGTCAGCTTGAACTCTATGACATAACCAACAGCAGCTGATAGCCCAAGCCAAATCAGACCATTCATTCCACCTACCATAAAGGGATGGCCTACCTATAGATCATCCTGCAACAGTGGTTCCAGCAGATCTTTGCTGGTATATGAGCCACTGGCTACTCTAAACCAATGGACTTCGGACAGGTCTAGCAGCTCAGACCGCAAGTAAATACCGCCCTTTTGCAGTAGATCAAAGAAAAGGGAACCGGACAAGCCACAAACTGGATATTGCTGACAACTCCAGAAACTTCTGGAACTCCATCAAGAAACTAAAAGGCTAAACAACAACAAGGACCCACTCCTTTGTAGTGCGTATCGACAGATGTGCCAATAATCTACAAGAGAAAGCTAAGCTTTACCGCGAATTCTAGAATGATGCTTTCCGAATCTCCAAAAGAGAAGAAGAAAACTTCAACTTCACTTTGAGGACAGAGTTCTATAGGACATGTAGAGGCACAGCACTACATGAGATTCACGCCTCACAGAACCTCAAACCTAACCAGATTGCGCAGTTCACTCCGAAAAAGCTGAACCCCACGATCTCGAATTCAAGCAAAAACCTCCAGGCCTCAGCCAAATATCAATAAGGCGCCTAAAAGAGAGACAAAGACCAGGCTCTTGAATCTTTTCAGTTCGGTATTAGCTGCTGGATACTTCTTAGACGGCCTGAAAACATGTAAATGATATTTTTTTCCAAACAAGGAAAGCCCAAAGATGATGCGAGGAACTGCAGGCCAATCTCGCTTCATGAGAGAATTTAGAAAATATTCAAAAGGATTCTCAGCAACAAACTGATCTTTCATCTGTCGGCATTATCTGTATAACTCAGAACAGCATGACTTTAGCAAGAAAAGGAGCACGGAGAGAGCAATCGCACTGGCATACCATCACGTGGCCACGGGTCTTGCCTCTGGCTGCATTGTGAATGTGGTCTGTCTGGACGTGAAGAAAGCCTTCGACAATGCTGTTGATTCACGGTCTAAAGAAGAAGGTCTCATGACTCGGGCTAGTTCCCCATTTCGTGAAGATCCTCCACAACTACCTCTCTAACCAACAGGATAGCAGTAAAAGCATTCGAGAATAACACCTGGATTCGTTTAATCTCCGATCCGGAGTTCAGAAAGGAAAATGTCTGGACTCCACCTTCTTTGAGGTCTACACTAGTGACATTCTGAAACTGTTGCTTCCTCGGACACTCAGTGTAAAGTACGTGGACAACATAACCTAGTCTGTGACCCATCAGACCAGATCTAAGAGAATGATGTTGAGGGCGACTGACACGGAGGTAAAAAAATCTCACGTTTCGAAGAGAACTGGAAAAATCTGACAAACCAGGAGGTTTGTCGCAGTCGCAATATGTAGACGCAAACATGAGCTCCTCAGACTAGACGATACGATCGTAACTTACTCCCCAGTTGCGAACATACTAGTCTTCAAACTCTTAAAATATGGCACATGAAGCCATACCACCTTCCGAATTCAGATAAACAACATAGATTTCGTAACCTAAATACCACAAATAAGAAAGAAACTATATACAGCACTAGTTAGAGCCAAGCTGTTAAACCCAGTAGTTCTTCTCCATACCTCTATAAGAAGTATTATGTTAATAAAGCAGTGGGTTCAAAATCAGGCACTACGATTCATCCATAAGGTCAAGTGGAATGACTATACATAATAATAAGCTCGAAGGAACTTCACGTGCGTACCGGCATCGAGCTGGTCAGCACCTTCCTACAAGCTCGAAGCAACAGCATTCGGAATAGCCTGGATGCAACTCTCCTGCCAGGTTCTATAGATGAATTGTTCGGACTAAAGGACCAGGAAAATTATAAGGCATACCTGACATCAGCAACCACTTAGAAATAGCCAAATAAGAACCTAAAACAGCAGACATAAATAAAATAAAAATAAAAATTTATAATTAAAGAGGGTTTGTACCCCAAATATACAAAAATAAAGCCCGATCTCCGGCACATATTTTTCCCCTTCACCTATTTTTAACTTTGGCCACTTTTTCTACCTATCCCAGTTCCCCACACTCTTTCTTCTACCTACCTCCGTTCCCCACCCTCTTTCTTCTTCGTATCCCTGTTCTCCACCCTCTTTCTTCTATCTACACCTGTTCCCCACCCTCTTTCTCTTAAAAAAATCATTTGACCCGCATAAAGAAATGCCAATTGGCAACTTCTTTTCTCACCTTATTCTGAGAAGAGCGGCGTCGGAAAAGTAAAAAGGCTGCAACGTAAAAAGGTAAACAGGACCAAGCAGCCGTTGATGTAAACTTCAAACAATCAGATATATTGGTCGAAGTTTACATCGACGGCTGCTTGGTTCTGTTTACCTTTTTACGTTGCAGATTTTTTACTTTTCCGAAGCTGCTCTTCTCAGAATAATGTGAGAGAAAATGTTGCCAAGTGACATTTCTTTATTTATTTTGCTACCGTTATTTTAGGGTGGCCTGGTTGGTACCACTGTACTTAAGAATGTGCAGATTGACTTTTCAACAATATTAGATGGCATATCCATCGTGCAAAAAAAAGGATTAGAGGTACTGAAATTCTTTGTCTATGAGAATGTATGATGAACAAAGATTGTGTGCTGGGTGGAAAAGGCTCTTAATGGACGAGATTTTATATTTCAAATCTAAGCAACTAAAAAAGTTTAATTCTAACCTCGCACTAGTGGGCTTCCTGTAAACTGATAGTTCTAAGCTAGTTGGATTTTTCCGTATTAAAATATCTAAAAAAGGGAGGGCGTTATCACTTTCAGTTTCCATTTTATATTTAATGTCAGGGTGGAGGATGTTTAAGAAATTAAGAAATTCTAAAGCTTGATCACGTTGTTTAAATATCGCTATAGATTCATCTACAAAACGTCTATAAAAATTTGGTCAACATGAATTAGGAAATACAGAAAAAAAAATTCTCCTCCAAATGCGCTATAAAAATATCTGCTGTCAGAGGGCCGATTGGAGACCCCATCGATTTTCTGGTAAATCTGGCCATCAAATGTAAACACCGACCTACAAAGAGCAAGATTAAGCAAGGAGCTAAATTGTAATTTACTGAAACTTTGGAAATATGGGGAGTCATTAAAAATTCTGTGTAAAATAATTTTCTTTGTTTCATTAATGGTATGTTTGTAAACAGTAACTGAATCTCGTAAATTATTATAAAACTACCAGGCAATGGCTTCGCCACTTCCCTCGACGGGGCGAGCTTGTACTTCGCTACTAAGATACAGATTTAAAATCTAAAAAAAGCAGCCATGGTTAAATTTTTATAAATTTTCTGAACTTCACCATCTGTAATTCTTTGGGTTTTAAAAAATTCACAAAATCTCGATACTTACGAGGGGGGGTCAATAGGTTTTGCAATTCGGATATAAGGAAACGATATATAAGGAAAAGTGTTTTATTATTTTTCAATATAACTACCCTCGACTTCAATGCACTTGCGCCACTTGTCCCTGAGGCTCCGAATTCCCGACAACCAGAAATCTCCCGACTGCTGTTCAATCCACTCCTGGACGGCGATCTGGACATCTTCATCGTCCCCAAACCGGCGTCCACGCAGTGTAGCCTTGGGCTGGCGGAATATAAAGTAGTCGCTAGGGCCCAGATCTGGACTGTAGGGGGAATGGTTGAGCTCCTCTAATCCGCACTCGCGCAGGGCAGCTTGTGCAACTCTGGCCTTGTGGACTTTGACGGCGCTGAAGTCGATCATGGGGCGTGAGGTTTCTAGGGACCCAACGGGCAGAGACCTTGGTCATGGCCAAATTGTCGTGGATGATGTTGATAACACTTCCATGTGATTTTCTAAGATCTCGCTAGATTTCTTTGACCTTCACCCGTCGATTTTCGAGGATCATCCTCTCCACACGGGCCACATTGTCCTCGTTAGTCACGTCTGACGAGCGTCCTGGATGGGGGGGGGGTCATCTTCAAGGGACTCACGACCATGGCGGAACTCCCTATTAAAGCAAGCAATGGTTGCATACGAAGGGGCGGTGTCGGTGTACATTGCAACCATGCCTTCATGGATCTCTTTTGCATTCTTGCCTTCCTTGGTCAAAAATTTGATCACTGCGCGGTGCTCAACCTTCTCCATTGTTAAAAAGTTTGTGACTGACGATCTGCGATCAGCTACTGCTTATTAAATAGACGAGGCAGGAGCATGCGACTGCAGGTCCTAACTTGTTATAACTGGTCCTAACACCCCCACAAACAGCCATCCCCCTTCCTCTGTTTTGCCCTACCGATTCGCAAAACTTATTGACTGCTCCTCGTATATTTATTTCTGAACTTCACCATTTTGTTTTCACTAACTCTATAATTTAAGAAGGTGATTTTTTGGAGTATTTGAATAATAATTTCATCTTAATTTGGTTATGACTTAAATATATTTTAAATTTTTATCAAGGTAATTTCTAAGAATTTCTTTAGAGTTTGAAAAAACAAAACAGTTTAGTTCAGAAAAAATAAATATGATTATCCAATGCTTTATAATGTTTTCAAAGAAAATGAATTACAATTGAAGAAGTTTAGAAAATTTATTAAAATTAAAGTAAGGCTGCTTTTTTATTTTATCTATAACTATATTTAGCAACATGATTTTTTGAAAGAGGGGAAATAGTTTAGAGTTCCTTTTTAAAATTATTATTATTGGCGAAGTTCTAAAAATTTATTTTTATATATCTTCTATAACTATATTTTAGCAAGGTGATATTTTGAAAGGGCGGAAATTTAGTTTAGAGTTCCTTTTTAAAATTATTATAATTGGCGAAGTTCGGAAAATTTATAGAAATTTAACCATGGCTGCGTTTTTTTAGATTTTAGGGAGAGTGGCGAAGCCATTGCCTGGTTGATATTATATATATTATAGTACAAACTTTTAGAGGAAAACTGGTTGAATGAATAGTGAAGAATATTCTAGATTGTTCCACTAATGTTTTCATCAAGTTATGACGTTTTGAATTTAGTGTTGACAGGCATTCATTGTCTTCTCCTGATGCAGCAAGGATAAAACGAAGGCGCTCTCTATTGAATGTAAGAATGAAGTTGTTAACCTTCACAATGAGGTGTTGAGTTGTTAAAATATACTGAAGATGCTAAATTTTTCGTTCAGTACCATTGGTTTTTATCCCTATTTTGAAATGAACAAAACGTACTGTGCACAATCTTCCTAGAACTGGCGTTCCCCCTAAAATCGCGGGTCAGAGCTTCAAGAAAGGCTATTAGAAGGGCTCATGTGAACCCCATGACACCACGTAAGGATATCCATGGAGAATCGGTTGCTGCAGGAACTTCTGTATTGAACGAACAATCAGTAAAGAACGGCACCGTAATAATATGAAATCTCGACAACCAAGAAGAACACCCCCTACCCAATGGAAAAAAACACCCAGAAATACGCGCCTAAATTTTGTCTAAGTATTTCGAAAAGATTGAAGAAATTTGAAGTGTTTTATGGTCACATGAAAGAAAAATTGAATTATTTAGAATGAATTTAACTCGTCATGTATGGAGTAAAGATGGAAATACTTATGATAAAAAGAACGCCTCCCTCCCATAAAATTTGCCAGGGGAAGCACAATAGTATGGGGTGTCTTCTGATATTACAGGAGCACTTCATCTGGTAGACAGACTAGCTAGTCACCTGATTTATTAAACACCTTAAATTCCATAGAGAACTTATGGCGCAAAGGGAAAAAACGTCAGATTCACTTGTGGCACCGTAAGAACATAACAGAGTTGAAGGTCAAATGGAATAAAGAGTAAGTGAAAATACCGAAACAAACATGCAAAACACTTTTTGCAAACTATGAATACATCGAATTGCAGTTATTGCTAACAATGGTTAGTGAAATAAATACTGTGTTGGAATAATACATCCGAACGAATACTTTTTCCTACCTAACTTGAATAATAAATAATGGTAAGGTGTATCCCAATTTTGTTTATTTCAAGCTTTATCGAAAATCCATATATCATTCCAAATTTTATAAATCTTCTCTGGATTATTTGTTAAACCATGAAATTGAATTTAAAGTTCGGTCATACGAGAGCCTATTGGTTGATTTTGAACGCTCTAAATTTAATTTACGCACTCATTTTTCATTTTTGGATTTCATATGCTTTTTATCCTAAATTACCATGATATTTCAAGGTATTCTCAACAAGTATCTACAATTCATAACAAAAAACTCCACAAACTAGGCCTTGGAAAGCCTGATCTGTTCTCCAATGGTAATAATGTAAAAAATCTATCTAGCTATCGCCTGTCTCCACGAGAAGAGTTTCTATTGTCTTTGGGTTTCTAATTTAAACTGAATAACTTACAAATCAAATATCTCTCCTACTATTTATACTTTGAAAATTTTTTACACATTCCCAAATTACCCATAAACTATGACTTTAGTGGATTCAAATCTGACTTCTCAGAAGTGGCACACGAATTTTATCACAAACTGAAGAAATTGAAAAGATTTTCTCTTATGTTCAGAAACAGTGATATTAAAACGCTAAGTTCCCTATCTAATAATCCAGATATTGTCATTACAAAGCCTGATAAAGGCAATGGAGTTGTTCTGTTAAATCGAACTGACTATGTACACAAAATGGAATCCATACTTGCAGACACTACAAAATTTAAACTGCTCTAGAAACACCTACAAAAATATCTCTAACCTAGAAGATAAAGTTAACAGAGTTCTGTTAAATCTAAAATCCACTACAGTTATAGACCAACAAACTTATGATGCTCTACATTCTAGTGGTTCTGGGCTAGGCTTATCATGCGGCCTTCCCAAGCTACACAAAGCTGATGTTCCTCTCCGACCAATTTTAGCTTCCTATTCTCTTGCAACATTAAACCTTTCTAAATATGTTGTAAATTGTGATCTGGGTTAGCCATAGGTCAATACACCATAAAAAAACAGCTATTCTTTTGTTAATGAATTATTGTCACACAGTTTTGCACTCTCAAAAGTCCTAGTCAGTTACGATGTATCCTCACTATTTACAAATGTTCCTGTTAATGAAACAATTGATATTATTTTAAATCTAATTTTTAACAAAACAGGCACCTTTCACAATTTCTCTCGTAAAAAGTTCAAGACTATTTTAGAAATGATTTTTAATGAGAATTATTTTTTATTTAATAACAAGGTTTACCAGCAGATAGATGGAGTAGGAATGGGATCACCAATTGCTCCAATAGCAGCTAATATTTTCATGATTCATCTTGAAAATAACTTTATGAAACATTGCCCTTTAGATTTCAAACCCATATTTTATCGTAGGTATGTGGACGACCCCTGTGCTATTTTCAATAATATAGAACATGCCCACCATTTTTTTTAAATTTTATAAACTCTTATCATCCCAACATTAAATATACCATTGAATTAGAGAGTAACTATCAACTTCCTTTTCTAGACGTCATTATAGAAAAACCGACAAACTAACTACCTCAATATACAGAAAGCCTACCTTTAGTGGCCTAGGAATCAATTTTTTCAGCCATTGTGACTTGTCACATAAATTTAGTGCAATAAAATCTTCAATATATAGAGGTTACCATCTCTCCTCCAATTATTCCCTAATGCACAATGAATTCCAGACTCTAAAGTCTTATTTTAAAAATAATTGTTACCCCCCACCTTTGGTTGACAAGCTAATCAATAATTTTCTTACCAAAATTTAATCTCCATCCTTTCTCTCATATAATGTTCCCAAAAATGAAAAATTTCCGTAGTACCTGAAATGGGACCTTACAATAAATTATTCACTAGAAAATGCAACAAATTACTCAAAAAATATTTCTTTCATACCAACTTCAAAATCACTTTTGTCAACCCACTTTTCATAGGAAGTTTCTTCTCGTCAAAAGACGAACTTCCTCTAGAAATGAGCAGCCGTGTTGCTTATGCTTTTACTTGTCCTTGTTGTTTGCAAGGAACCTATATTGGTAGTACGGTTCGCTCATTGAAAGAGAGGTTTTGTTCTCACATGGGAATAAGCCATCGCACTGGAAAATATTTGTCTAAGAAGGAAGCTTCTGTAATTAGAAATCATATTATACAATTCAAGACAGAATGTTCCATAGATAACTTCAAAATAATTGGTCACAATAATAATGAATATAGTCTAAGAATTTTGGAATCCCTACTAATACGTACAAAATCTCGTACAATAAACATAGATAATACCGCTGTTCCCCTTCTTATTTCTTAATTTTAATTACCTTATTCAACAACCAACCAACCTTCTCTCATTTAACAACCAACCAATCAAATTCATATCCTTCTTTAAGCCTCATCCTTTATAATTTCTTCACTTTGTGATTTCTCCTGAACTTTATCGGTAAGCAATATTATACTGTAATTTTTTACTTTTGTGTTTTTGCTTCTTTTTTTTCGTGTCAATAGTGGTTACATTAGATTGATACCTTGATTCTCTTGCCTTTTAAATCCCTGAGTTATCGGTAAGCAATATTATACTGTAATTATTTACTTTTGTGTTTTATTTTGGGGGTTTTTTTCGTGTCAATAGTGGTTACATTAGATTGATAATTTGATTCTCTTGCCTTTTAAATTCCTTAGTCTTGATTTACCTACATTGTCTTAACCTGACTATTTTTACTATTTTTAATATTCTTTAACTGTATTAGATTAATTTATGATTTTAGAACCTGAAGATGGGTGATACGCCCGAAACGTTGTTCCACAAATAAATCACATGTACCTCAGCCTCCTATGTGTCCTTACCTTCACCGTAAAATTGAAGATTAGACTGGTCAGCAGCAACTCATATGACTATATATATATATATATATATATATATATATATATATATATATATATATATATATATATATATATATATATATATATATATATATATATATATATATATATATATATATATATATATATATTTATATATATATAGGACAAAATAATTGGAACAGTAGAAATTTAATACCGATATTCCAATGAGCCATTATATTACGAATATATATCCAAATTTTATATGAGTGTTTTTTTGTTTTATTAGATACATAGTTAAATTAATCAAAATGATTATTTGTATTTCTTTTCAGCTCGTGGTATAGATGTTAAGATGCGTGACCTCAATGAGTTCGAGAAAGTGAAAATTGTTGGAGCTCGAATTGCAGGAGCTTCCGTCACCTGAAAAGCCAAACTCCTTGTTTTTTCGAGAGCTATCATATCAATCACCAAGGCAGAATTCAAGAAGAAGGGCAAAACCTCCAGCATCGGAAGTAATTCCAGCAGGACTTCGAAGCTCGCTGAAAGAGAGCGAGCGAGAGTTAAATCGACATCTCACTAACCCAGTTTCCACCAAAACTGTTCGCCGTGTAGCACAATAAAGCCGGATATCATGGAAGAGCAGTCATCAAGAAACCTTTGCTTTCTCATCAAAGCATTCAGAAATGGCTGAACTGGTGTAGAGATCACAAGGGCTGATCGACAGACCAATAAAAGCAAGAAATATTCTCCGATGAGTCCAGTTATTCTCTTTCCCCCACTGCAGTGATGGTTTGGGCAGCCAAATCTTGGAATTCTCTTGGTCCAATCGTTGCCCTGCATGGTAGGTTCAACAACAACGAATATCTGAATATTTTGGAAGATCAAGTCCAGACATTATTCCCTGATGGTGAGTGCTTTTTCAAAGATGACAATGCCCTAATAATCACCGCTCATGTGGTTAAGAATTAGTATGAAGACCATACGAGTGAGCTACCAATGGTGGGCGCGATAACGAACAAATATTACGATAACCGATAAATCGATAAGGATAACCTTATCGGCGATAACCGATAATCGATAACTGGCGATAAATTTATCGCCCGATAAGGTGATAACCGATAAATCGATAAATCCAAAATTCCCTGGGCCATGATGTCTAAGGTCTCAGCGATGGACATCTGCCGCTGCTTCCTGGTTGACCCGCCGTCGTCTGACTGACCAGACCAGTTCCTGCTGAGGTCGCCAGTCCTAACGTTGGCCTTACAAGCTTCATCAAATTGTTTTGCCTTGTCCGGATGAATCCTGTTGAAGTGGCTCTTCAGGTTGGCCTCGGTGCCCTTGTTCACCTTCACATCAGTGATCTTGGGGAAGCAGGACAAGCACTGGAAGATGTAGCTGTCGCCAACTATCTTCTTGTACTTCACCCACTTGCCATTGAGCATTTGTGATGCGTCTTGGAGCGATAAGTTAGAAGTCGTTACCCTTCACTGTCATGTCTGAAACAGCTGGAGCAGGTATTGCAAGAAGAATGGCTCAAGAATCCTTTCATAAAGTCATGACGCTGTAAGGATCAATTCCAACGTCGCAACGACGCTGTTCAGAAAGCAAAAGGAGGACCAACTCCGTATTAAATAAATATTCATTAAATTTAACATGTGTTCCATTTATTTCGTCCAATCCATATATATATATATATATATATATATATATATATATATATATATATATATATATATATATATATATATATATATATATATATGGTGCGGTTAATGTAGTGGCATTATTTCACAACTGCTCTACTTCAGGTCCTCGAACAGGAAGATAGTTTTACTCTGTGTAAAATATAGTTGTAGATGAAAAAGAGAGTTTGATAAGGTTGGCAATGCACTGAATTATTCCGATTTAGATTTTAGGTATGCGCAATAGCATCGAGGCTTATAAAATGTAAATTTATTTATCACTAGCAAAACAAAGAAAAAAGGGAATATTGAATAATACTAATAACAAAACAAGGATTAATGAGTAAAAGGTATAAAACAAAGACAAAAGGAAAATATTAAGTTAATAATTATAATTATACTAAAACCAAAGTTGAACGAAATATATGGGAATATATGTATATAGAGTATAATTTATACAAATCGTCCTATAAATAGCTATGGGAAAGGATGTAGGAATAGGTACAATGGTGGACTAAAGGAACATATGTATATAGGAATAATTATAATGAATTTATATTTAGTAACAGTGATAAAAATGAAATATAAATATATATAATAATAGATTAAGGAATCACGATGGTTTAGGGAAACTGTAAGTATAAGAGTAAGGAAATTATTTACTTACAATTAAAATATTTCCGTACAGTTGTAATTTGGACAAAGTTGTAGCTACGAACATGTCTATGAAATGAACACACACTATATTCTAGCTGGGAGTCTCTCGCTCCAACCTTTCAAAGAAAGACTCCACTCGTGTCCTTGAAACTCTCAATTAATATTGGCTGAGAGCATAGGTGGGCACGATAACGAAAATATGTATCACGATAACCGATAAATCAATAACGATAAACTTATCGGCGATAACTGATAATCAATAACTGGCGATAAATTTATCGCCCCATAAGGTGATAACCGATAAATCGATAAATCCAAAATTATAATACAATATTGATTATTGACTATATATAGCGTTATTTTATAATACAATAGTAAGAATATTTAAATACTGTTTCTTAGTTTCTTACCTTGTGAGGCTCTCTCCTTCATCTCCTCATAGGTTTTGAGGATTCTCCTACCCAGCTCGGACCTACCTATTTCTGCCTCCAAGGCAGGCGCGGCTCGCCTCTGTGCTAAACTGGAACCAAAAACTAAAATTACCGATTATCGCTAGTTTGGAACCAAAAGTATCAGTGATACCGATGAATAGATAACGCGGGGCAAAAATATCGGCTAACCGATAACCCGATATTGTTATCGCGATAACGCTTACTTATGGCTGAGAGGCATCACGTGATACACTTGCCACCTTGAAGGCAAACAACAGCTTTGAATTTTTGTCCTCCATTTCGGCTTATGCGTGAGACATTTTATTTACTTACGTAATATTTTAAGAGTATTTACATGTTTAATATTACTTTTGTAGAAATACACATTATATGGGCAACTGCTACAATAGCACTCAGCGAATACTTCTACAGTGCCCCAAAAAGCACATTTCAAAGTATCCCATTATAGCAATGCTCTCTGGGCATTCCTATAATAAAAACCTCCTGGTAAACTTAAATATATATACATCAATTATGTCAAATTCATATCATGCAATTCTTTTACTTTTGTCAATTAAATCGTTCAATTATTTTACTTATTTTTGTAAATTAAATCATATTTTATGTACAACTTAATAATTAATTCATTTATTTATTTTACTTAAATTGTCAATTCATTTAACGTACTACTGTTTCAAACAACATCTCTTAAAATTTTACACACACAAACAAACACACGCTTTCAGCTCGACCAAATGACACACTATTCTTTCCCATAGGACTCTCGCCATTCTCCGCATAAAGCCCCCAATTCAGTCCATCATAGTCACCATATTATTTCATATTTATTTCACTTACTTCATTTCTCTTCATATCTTGTTACTGTAAATCATATTTTACCATATCTTACATTGTATACCTAATCCAACATATCTCATTGTACATTCGTTGATTCTATGAATATATTTATATTTGTTTAATTGTTTTTCTTAAAACCCAGTTCATTTTTTCAAAATTTATTTCGCTTTCGTCTTAGGCCTAAAAACTAGCAGACGACAACTTTGATCGAACAAATTTATGGTTATGGTTTTCGAAACGCTATTTAGGCTGATTTATTAATAGTGCAAGAGCACTGTGCGTGTGCGAGCGAATTAATGGCGTGTTGCCAGAGCACTATGCGAGTGCGAGTGAATTAATGGCGTGTTGCAAGACCATTTATGCTTGTCTCGTTTATATATATATATATATATATATATATATATATATATATATATATATATATATATATATATATATATATATATATATATATATATATATATATATATATATATATATATATATATGATGAAAATTAATGCAATATCGCAAGAAAAGATGAGGAATTAAACCACATTCTCCGAAGACAATTTGATTCAGAACAGTTTCGGTGTATCTCACACCCTTTTTCAACTGACACTGGATAGAAAATATAAGAAAAAAATGCATACAAGCATAACAGGTCGTGAAATATCCCCTCTTTTATCCCCAATCCCCTACTTGTGGCTAATCTGGGGGGGGGGCGAACCTTTAAACCCCGGCAACAAGCTATATTCGTCCGTGAGTGGTGTCATGACTATCCATCTTACAAATTCTTATTCAATTACCATTCATCACTACATCAATACCAATTCTCATTCTAATTGCCATATAACTCGTTTACCAGCATAATGCTAATTTGTAGTCTTAATAATTCCACTATTACTTAATTCCTTCTATTCAAATTATCCTTATCTTTGCCCAAAGTTACCCTTAGTCACTTACACAAGTCAATCCAAATTAACTTATAATTTTCTTAAATAAACTAATAGGAAGAATGAAACCAGCAAACTTTTAAACTCAATTATTAGCGTCTTAAAGCAATTCCCATGTTTTTAATCACTCGGCTACGCGTAGCCAAGTGAGCTAAAGGGCGGTTTAACTGAGATCACAGCGGTTGCTCGCTGCCTCAGAGTGCAGGGTTCAAATCCCACCCCAGCTCGGATTTTTTCGAAGTAAAAAAATTAGGAACTGACGATATCAAGCTTGATATCGTCAGTTCCTAATTTAAATCTATCTGAGGGTCAATTTTCTTTTAATCCTGTAATAAGAAAGCAAATAAATAAAATAGTAAAATGTCAGCCCTTCAATATGTTTAGACCTAACCCCCCCCCCCAGATTAGCCACAAGTAGGGAATATTTCAAGACCTGTTATGCTTGTATGCATTTTTTTCATATATTTTCTATCCAGTGTCAGTTGAAAAAGGGTATGAGATACACCGAAACTGTTCTGAATCAAATTGTCTTCGGAGAATGTGGTTTAATTCCTCATATATATATATATATATATATATATATATATATATATATATATATATATATATATATATATATATATATATATATATATATATATATGAGTATATCATGAGCACCCATCTTCACCGCAGGAAAAAGAAAACGGAATCATTTTTCTTCGGAAATAGTTATTTCTTACTTCGAAAAAATCCGAGCTGGGGTGGGATTTGAACCCTGCACATTGAGGCAGCGAGCAACCGCTGTGATCTCAGTTAAACCGCCCTTTAGCTCACTTGGCTACGCGTAGCCGAGTGATTAAAAACATGGGAATTGCTTTAAGACGCTAATAATTGAGTTTAAAAGTTTGCTGGTTTCATTCTTCCTATTAGTTTATTTAAGAAAATTATAAGTTAATGTGGATTGACTTGTGTAAGTGACTAAGGGTAACTTTGGGCAAAGATAAGGATAATTTGAATAGAAGGAATTAAGTAATAGTGGAATTATTAAGACTACAAATTAGCATTATGCTGGTAAACGAGTTATATGGCAATTAGAATGAGAATTGGTATTGATGTAGTGATGAATGGTAATTGAATAAGAATTTTGTAAGATGGATAGTCATGACACCACTCACGGACGAATATAGCTTGTTGCCGGGGTTTAAAGGTTCGCGTTGGAGATTTCTTCCCGGGTACGTCTGTGCATGAGTTGTTTAACGTGGATGCACTGGAGCACGAAGCTTGCACCAACGACTTCCACTTCGGAGATGGATGCCCAGTGGAACAGGAGACCGCGACGACCGGGTCCCTTCCACAGTTGCAACCTCTCATCCGCCCTTGCACTCATTGGAATCCGGAATGTGTCATCTCATATGCTTGCTTGGACGTTGGAGGATTTGAGTTGGATGATCATTCTTGGTCTGGCTCCTCACCCTCGACCAGGTGTTCAAATACTCTGAGGCTGCTCTATAGGTCGTTGGAGCACGCGAGCTTCTCCACCGCCACAAAGTTTCCTAACGGGAGATGCCCGGTGGTGCAGAGGCTATATTTTTTTAAATTTAACGAGAGCCTCAGTTGCCCTTAGTTGATACTCCTCACATACTGATAATTCCCACATTAGTTCCTCCTCAACTATATATGGATATAGATAGTCTGTAGCAACCGGCGTGTACGTCCAAAATAGAACACACGCGAGAGTCGCTACACACATAAAGTACAGAGAGAGAGAAAAGTAAAGTAACGCCGTTTACGAGAATGTCACACGGTAGTCAACGGAGTACAGTTATCTATGTTAGAGTTGGTCGAGCCAATCTTAGGCAAACATTATAATCAAGGCAAAATCCAAAATATACCGGATAGCTATCACAATTAAACAAATAGAAGCCAGGTCAGGAAGCTGTCTCCATGGCAACATGCCACCGCCCACATAGAATTTTAACCAATAGTCGGAGTGCCTTCCTTATCAATATGTTCGGCAGTAGCCAATCAAAAGTCGAGATATGTTAATACTGACAAATCAACAGGCCGGCAGGCCGGTACATAAGAGGGAGGTGTGGCTTAGTTGGACGAGGAACTTTTAGGGCGTGGCTTAAATTGAATATATAAGTGTGCGAAGCAAGAACAAAGAGGATTAGTATTACTCATTTATGTAACAATATATTGCGTTATATATCGTTCAGTCCGATCACTCAGATTCGCGTAATTCATCTTTGTATATAGTCGTGTACATAACGCAGACATTAAGGTGAAACTCTTAAAGGCTCTATTCGTCCGGCCTCCTTTAGACTTTGCTCGCACTTGACCTTGAACTTAATATATGTCATTACTTAGAACTAAAAACTTAATTAGAGAACTTTTGTAAAGTGCAATAAGATCTAGTTTAATAATAATTCTCATTTTGCTTTGGTGACTTCAATATCCTGACGTTCCTCAAGTTCCCTGCTCCAAGGCTTTATTAATCGGCAAAACAGCCGTTGCGCATTCTCTTCCTTAATCGCAATTCCTCGCGATTACATAACTCGCGAAATACCGGTGTTCTACCTTGGTGTAGTCTATCCCCATCCCCCGAGCTATTTCACCCCGTCGCTAGAATAAGACCACCCCTCGGATTAGGGCACCCCATAGCAATCAACAATCAACTAAGCCAAAATTATTCGAAAGAATAACATCCTCATCGACTTTCACTTGCCGTCCTTCGCGAAATTTGGAGGAACTGAGGCGCACAGCCTTGCAGCTTATAGTAGGTGAGGAACTTGTGAGGAATAAATTTATTCAATCATTGCCTTCCACCATTGCACCGACAATTGCCACTCAAAAAGACCTCTCGTTAACCCAAATCGGTAAACTCGAGGACGTATTAATAATTTTTAACAAATAACAATGCGTTAATGTAAATAGTGCGAAAAATGCGTGCGATCCGGCGGTAATGCGTGAGACACAATTTTCGAATGCGGCGTGGAGTGGTAATCAAAATCATTGTGGCAAACTAAGCCTCACCCCAGTAAACGTGCGTCTATTTAAGAAGGACCAGAGGCCAATAGTGTGCCGTGCACATCTCTACTACGGTGACACTGCAAAGTGATGTAAGCCGTGTGGCTTGTGGCCAAATAAAAAGGAGGATCTACAAATTCAGCCCTCATCTAGACCATCGTCGCCGGAAAACCAAGGAGGCGTGTCCTAGCCACTGCGGCAGTGGGCATGCCGGCCGTTTTCAAATTAGCCGCAAAAATCGACAACAAGAGGTACGAATTCCTGATCGACACGGGGGCGAGTGTTTCAATCATCCGTACCAGCATTGCTAATAACAGCAACACCAAAGAAAGTTGCATAAATCTTTCAAACGCAAACGGTGGGAAGATTAAAATCCATTGGGAAATGAGTTCAGATTTGGCCATTCTAAGTTTAAGAAGGTCATTTCGATAGTCTTTTGTTGTAGCAGACATCACCGCACCCATCCTGAGAATGGATTTCCTGAAGCACTTCGATCTAATCGTGGATTGCGCCCGGAATAAGCTGCTGGATCAAAACATCAAGCTCGCTTCAGTGGTTCAAACTTCCGAGGAACCATCCATAGCGTTGATAAGAACAGACCTCCCAAATGTACCCGAATCATGTCTAAAAATATTGGAAAAATATAGCGCACTGTATGGAGCAGCTTCCGCTCAAACGGTACCACAATGGACCAATCAGTTGAGCATAATATTGATACCAGCATTGCCCCATCTACATTTGCGCGGCCTAGGCAATTGACGGCGGAAAAGCTGAAAGTAGCAAAGGAAACAATCGAGGACGTCTTCAGAGAAGGAGTAATCCAGGCATCGAAGTCACTGTGAGCCTCACCGATACATGTGGTACCCAAGAATGCCCCCGTTGAGTACAGGATGGTTTTAGACTATAGAGCTGTAAATGCCATTACAAAGCCCGACCGATATCCATTACCACGGATTCAAAAATGGGCAGATCTCCTCCATGGAAAAATTATTACAGAGAGGCCTCAGGATTTCCCTAGAAAAATGCGATTTCGCGAAAGAGAAAATCACGTCCCTGGGCCATCAAAGCGTCATATGTCCTCCTGCCCCAAAATTAGGGAAATTGAGGAATTGCCAAAGCCAAGAGACTCTAAAGGACTGCGTCGTTACTTGGCAATGTTGAGATACTACAGAAGAATGATGTCTAACTTTGCGGCCAAAGCATCACACGAGTGGGTGCAAATATACCGTGTTCGAAGACCACTTGAGGCGCCTTATGCGGGCCCCTTCATGGTTATCGAACGCGGCAGTAAGGTGCTTACACTACAATTCCCGGACGGAAGGATAGGGACCGTCTCAATTGACCGGTTGAAACCGGCATAATTACCCCCAGGCAATTGAGAACTCTCGGGACGGCAATCGGAGTATCCCGGTGTCCCGGGCCGCCCAGTAGAGGCCGAGACTCGACCCTGCTGGGGAAATGGAACCCGCAACTAGAAGGAGGACCGAAGCCCCTGATCCTGGCCCTTCGCCTAGAGCAGATGAGCCGCAAGAGGAACGTACCTCATCGCGAGCGAGAAGAAGGATTAAGTTCGCTAAAGACAACATATATATTTATTATTGAGAGGCGAATAAAAAAGTGTTAAATGAATAATACTTAGCCTAAAATTATAAGACAGTGTGCCAATATAAATAATAAATGTACATAAGGTGAAATTATATAAGATTCATATCGCGAAGTTCGTGATATTCAGACGCAAAGTCGTCACGAGGAACCAGGATGGGAAGAACTATAAATGTATAATTAAAAGAGACAGCTCCCATCCAAATAAAGAAAATTGCATAAATATTGTCAAACTTATTGTACATGTTAATTAGTCGTAACGAGTAATAATCCAGGTTGAATGCTACGTAAAGCAATTAAGGTAGGATTTAAGAATCCATAATAATTGTTAACTTAAGAAAATAACATGTAAATTTAGAAAACCAAATTTTGTAAAGATCAAAGTGCAATAACACCAGGTAAACGACTCCGTCGACTTAAGGGAAAAGTAAAGTTAGCGCCGTTTACGAGAATGTCACACGGTAGTAAACGGAGTACAGTTATCTATGTTAGAGTTGGTCGAGCCAATCTTAGGCAAACATTATAATCAAGGCAAAATCCAAAATAAACAGGATAGCTATCACAATTAAACAAATAGAAGCCAGGTCAGGAAGCTGTCTCCATGGCAACATGCCACCGCTCACAGAGAATTTTAACCAATAGTCGGAGTGCCTTCCTTATCAATATGTTCGGCAGTAGCCAATCAAAAGTCAAGATATGTTAATACCGACAAATCAACAGGCCGGCAGGCCGGTACATAAGAGGGAGGTGTGGCTTAGTTGGACGAGGAACTTTTAGGGCGTGGCTTAAATTGAATATATAAGTGTGTGAAGCCAGAACGAAGAGGATTAGTATTACTCATTTATGCAACAATATATCGAGTTATATATCGTTCAGTCCGGTTTCTCGGATTCGCGTAATTCATCTCGGTATATAGTCGTGTACATAACGCAGACAGTAAGGTGTAACTCTTAAAGGCTCTATTCGTCTGGCCTCCTTTAGACTTTGCTCGCACTTGACCTCGAACTTAATATATGTCATTACTTAGAACTAAAAACTTAATTAAATAACTTTTGTAAGGTGCAATAAGATTTAGTTTAATAATAATTCTCATTTTGCTTTGGTGACTTCAATATCCTGCGTTGCTCAAGCTCCCTGCTTCAAGGTTTTATTAATCGGCAAACTAGCCGTTGCGCATTCTCTTCCTTAATCGCAATTCCTCGCGATTACATAACTCCCCAAATGCCGATGTTTTACCTTGGTGTGGTCTATCCCCATCCTCCTTAAAATTTCATCCCGTCGCTAGAATAAGACCGCCCTTCGGATTAGGGTACCCCCTAGCAATCAACAAATCATTTTCGTGGGAAATAAGGAAGGGCAACGCAAACCAATCGGAGCATCTGTATCAACCGGAGTCCTTGCCAAAAGATTACGTGATAACTCGGTAATCTATCACCATTATCTGTAACCAGCGACCACCCTACAAAGCTACTAGATTGTCCTCAAGATTTCTTTTAAGGTTGTCCAATAATTAGGGACGACCTTCAAGAGTCCCCCCTGTAAGTCATTGCCAAAAATTTTGATGGATAGTAACAATTCATTAATGTACTAGGAACTCAAATGTTCTGCAAAAAGGTATTATATAAAATAAATACAGTACTTATAGTTTTATAAGGGTTCATTTAGTATTTTATCAAATTTGGAAAAACAGACCTGTTAATGTGAAATGTAGAGTAGATATGGAAAACGGCCTTTTCGGAAGAAAGTTTGCGATAAAAACTGGTGTCAGATTAAAATTAAGAATACCTGTGTTCATTTTCAGGGTTAGATTTCCGTCACTAAGATTTGATTCTATATTAGTAAGTATTGACGCAAGAAAGGAATGTAATCACTCCACTTTCTTTTGAATGTCACTAAGGCGTTGTATATGCGGCATGTCGTTTGCTGCTGATGCGAAAGACACGGTATACAGTTATATGAATTTCTCAATTTCTAGAAAAGACTTACTGCATATATGCTCTTCCACTATATAGTGGTTTAACTTTCTTTTGAAGGCTGTCTTGTTAGAGCACAATATTCTAAGAATCAATGACTCATTTACAAAAGTAAAATTTCCTCAAATTTCCCCTCCATTTTTATATTTTTCATTTTCATGCAAAACCTCTTGTCCTATCATAAAACTTTCCTATTCCTAATGTATCAATTCTTCTAAACATTAGTCAGTTTAGTTTTGAAGTATTGCCTTTGCAATAAGGTGTTTCTTGTCACCCTTTAATCACCTAGTGATGCCGAGTCAAAGACGATACCTCGCGCTTTCAACTGAGTAGCTAAATACTGCGTTCTAGCAATGCGCTACTCACGGACAACTACGTTGCATATTCAGCCGTTTATTTATTTGTGTTGTTTCATTTAGTGGACATTTGAGTGCTTGATCTCCAATTTTAAATGGTAAATTACCTAACGATGGAGTTGTAATCATGTCAACTCAGACTATTTCGGCGGAAGACGTTGATGTTGATTTTTTGCCTCTGATATATCAGTATCTTCGTTGGTAAGTCGAGTAAAAAAAATAAATTGTGTAACAGGCACATAGCCTAATTTAATCGGTAATTCTACAGGGTAAATTTTGCGAGTATGTGCAGATGCGATTTTAGCTTATTTTGACTGTCAGCTCCTTGGGGATGGCTCTTCAGGTGGATAGATAACTTAATTTCACGGATGACAAAATCCACAAGGGCCTATCAAAGCTCATCCACATCTGTGAAAACCCAAAACCCACCCACAAAATGCATCCATAGATTGTGTCTGATCATGCATATACATTATACAATTTGAACCATACACAGATCATCATCATCAAGACTCCTCAAAATCCAAATCAATTGCAATCTACAATAATAAAAGGTAAATATGTAGATGTGTGGCCCGGCCGATAATATGTACTATTTCGTCTGTGCTCCAAAATGTTTCACGTTTTTGGAGTACATTTATAGGGGCTGGCTCGTGGGGGGTTAAACACGATGCGTGAACCGCACTACGATGATCCTGAGTTACATTAAATTCTTATAATGTTCTGATGTTTACAGAGGTGAATGCTTTAACTACATCATGTCAGCGCCTTTAATCGTTTTGCAAATTATAATAGGGGTTGGGGGTGGGTTATGTCATCAGAAATGACACGGGTGAACGATAATATTTACACAAAATAATTTTTTATGGCCGGGCCACTCGTCTACATGTTTACCTAATAAAAAACTGCATCCACAGGTAATAATGCATTCAAGAATTTTACAAACAATGGAGAATTAGTGAGTGATAGAGACTCAATAGCTGGAATGCTAAATGAATCTTTTCTCTCAGTATTTACACAGGAGGATACTCTAAATATACCCGAGGTGTCAATGATCTTTTGGGGTAATGATGAAGAGAAATTAAAGGATATCTTGATCACAAAGGAGATAGTGACAAAGGAAATTGATAAAATCAAAAGTAGTAAAACACCCGGTCCTGATGAGGTCTTTCCTAGAATTTTGAAAGAATGTAAGGATGTGTTAAGTGAGCCCCTAGCATGCATCTTTAGAAAATCATTGGAGAGTGGCATTGTGCCAGTGGCATGGAAGAAAGCCAATGTGATACCTATATTTAAGAAAGGGGATAAAACAAATGTGTCTAATTACAGACCAGTAAGTTTGACATCAGTGGTAGGGAAAATGATGGAATCTATTATAGCAAGGAATATTAGAGATCACTTGGATAAGCATAAGTTGATAAAAGAATCACAGCATGGCTTTAGTAAGGGTAAATCCTGTCTCACTAATTTGCTGTCTTTTTATAGTAAGGTGTATGAAGCAGCAGATAATGATGAAAACTATGATATTTTATACTTGGACTTTAGTAAGGCTTTTGATCGAGTGCCACACTTACGGCTTCTGAGCAAAGTTAAAGCACACAGGATCGATGGCAGTATATTTAGGTGGATTCAGTCATGGCTTGGTGACAGACAGCAAAGAGTTAGTATAGATGGAGTTAAATCTGAGTGGGGGTATGTTAGCAGTGGAGTTCCGCAAGGATCTGTTTTGGGTCCCTTGCTATTCTTAATTTATATTAATGATCTTGACATAGGTATAAGTAGTGACCTGAGTAAATTTGCTGATGATACTAAGCTAGGTAGGGCCATTAGGGCTGATTCTGATGCTGTTGTAATGCAGGAGGAATTGACCATTCTGTCCAATTGGGCCGAGAAATGGCAAATGAAGTTTAACATAGATAAATGTAGTGTACTTAGTATAGGTAGAAATAATCCATTGAATAGTTATAAATTAAATAGGAGAATTTTAGGGAGGACCAATTGTGAGAGGGACTTGGGTATTTTGGTAAGTTCAGACCCCTTCGTCCTAGAAAGCAATGCTTAAATGCTAAGAATAAAGCTAATAGGATATTGGGATTCATTAGGAGGAGTGTAAGCAATAAGAGTGCTGAAGTCATTCTAAAACTGTATCTGGCGCTAGTTAGGCCTCATCTAGACTATGCAGTACAATTTTGGTCACCATATTATAGGAAGGATATTGATTTGCTTGAGTCTGTGCAGAGAAGGATGACAAAGATGATTGGTGGGCTAAGGAACTTACCTTATGGTGAAAGGCTCAGAAAACTAAATCTACATACATTGGAAAGGAGAAGTCAGAGGGGAATTGATTGAAGTCTTCAAATGGGTAAAAGGATATAATAAAGGGGATCTGGGTAAGGTTCTTATACTTAGTGAATATGACAGGACACATAGCAATGGGTTTAAGCTTGATAAGTATAGGTTTAGGAAGGAGATTGGGAGGAATTGGTTTACAAATCGTGTGGTAGATGAATGGAATAGGCTCACTAGACATGTGATAGAAGCCTCCTCTCCAGGGTAGTTTTAAGAATAGATTAGATAAATATATGGATGAAGCTGCTAGATGGGACTGACTTTTTTTTATGTACATATTTATATATTTTTCTAAGGAGTGGGGAGATTATATTTTGCGGTTACATGAATGGACATAATCCTCTGGATGCATTTTATGTATATTGTAGATTAGATCTGTAGAACTCCTTAAAGGGTGACAATGTTGATGACTTTTCTCTGGTAAGAAATCTTTTGTCTGTTGACTGGAACAGGAGCTGCCAAGTGTAGGCCATGAATGGTCTTTTGCAGTCTCGCCCCTTTTCTTATGTTCTTATGTAATGCTCCTCATTCAAAATGAGGCCATGAGCTATACAAAAGTCTATTAAATTAGACAAGGAAATTAAGAAAAGTCATATTAAAGTTCAACAAACTAAATGCGCAAAAATCACAAGCCATCATCATTCACAAATGATTGCCAAATGGATTTTGTTGTTAAATTTAAAATAAATGCCAACACCCATGGTCCATGGTTTCTTTTCACATCAAGAGAAGGCAATGCAGACTCTTTTTTAAATTTCAATTTTTTCCTCATCAAGGAGCGGTATCATTAAAATATGTACTTTATGCACCAAACCAAATTCTTATATGATGACTTCAATGCTTAAAAACACCATTAGTCCTGTTTTTAAAACTAAAAAATTGTGTGTCATTAACCCTCACTATCCCCATTTACTCAAAAGAGGCTGGGTGACCAAGTACCCAATGCCTCAATTGAGGCTCTGATGTTTTTGGGGTCTATGAAGCGTCCTTTTGTTCAAGTAATAGTGCATTTACTTTCTCTTTTGAAATGTTTATTCAGTAATTGGCTACTTTAGTTTTTATAAGAGAGTTGTAGCTTTCACACATATTTTTAACTTGTTATTTTTTTCTTATTAATTTAAAAATGGCTAATCCTTCTAAAATTTTAGATATCTACTATGAACTTGATTCTGATTTGGAACTAACAGACAGTGATAATAATAGTTCAGACTCATCAGATGACTAATTAGAGCCACTAATTGATGAAAATCATCAAAGTGATTAAATGTGGCAATGCTGCCCCAATTTCTATCCCGCAAAGATCATATTTCACAATGCCCACTCAAGAATCCAAGCGCACGTGGCTTTAAACTCGGAAAGTAAGCCTTATAAGTATTTCAAAGCATTTTTTAATTACAAAATTCTATCAGACATATGTAAGGAAACAAATTGTTATTATGAACAAAGTTCAGAAACCCCCTTCTCTCCTTCATCCACTGTGCATAGATGGAAGAATTTATCCGTAAGCGAGCTTTATGGGGGGTTTTTTGCCCCCACCCCTCCTAATGCCTTGTGTGGAAGCAGCAAAATAAATGTTAATTTAACTAAATATGTTGTTGATTAAAAATAAAAATCACCATAAAATTATAAGCTACAGAAGCCATTTTAAAATTGCTTCTGTAATTATGCACAACCAGCTAGCCAAGATATTCTATCATTTGGCCTGCATTGTATTTGCGAGTGCACTACTGTTTTGGATGACAGATCTAGGCCTACCTATTTTAATAATAGTTTCTCTTTCATTATAAATCATCACACTGAACTTCCTTTTTAATAATTTTTCAATAATATAATCATATTTTCTCCCACCTTTATTTGCATCCATTTTGTTTAAAAGTGGGTTATCACTTAAAAAAAAATGACTAAACAAATCACCACACTTATATAAGCACTGCCTCAGGGCTACTGACTGATCTCAAAGATACGAAGAGTGATTATGACTATGGTCAGCCTGCCAGAATCCCTGAAATATTAACAAAATGTTCAAGATATGAGGTTAACCATACTAGAGTTTTTGCTATTTAGCTGCTTTCTTTCTCAGAACCAGTATTTAAATATAACCTAAAAATTTGTTTAAGCTTCAGAGCATAATAATACTTACGTTAATGTATCTTAGATATTTTGCCATGTATATTCTTCACTTCGTGACGTTCAGCGCCTGGGGTGCTGATAGAGCTACTGCCTTACTTTTTAGCCATCCTTTGTTCGCTCAAATCTCAACTACGGATGCGAGTTTTATGCATCTGCAGCTGATTGTGTGCTGCACAAGGTGGACTTAATCCATCATACCAGTTTTCGCCGCATGGTGACCGGTGCCTTCCACACTTCCCCCATCAAGAGCCTACTTATCAATGCTAGGGAGATGCCACTCACTCTGCATTCTGCATTTCTCACCTGAAATGGCAGCACCTGGCTCTGCCAGGCCTGTATATTAGCCTTGGCAGAGTGGGCCACTGCGGGGGGTGATTAGTGTTTGCATCCTGTACAAAAAAAGGTCACCATGCCCAATGATGAAAACTTAGAAAAACCAAAATCTCTCCCCATTTCCCCTTTAAGAACAAGGGAGCCACCCTCAGGCAGCTCCACAGAAAAAAATGGAGCTTTACCCTCTCCTGTGGTTTCCTCCGAAAAGGAGGCTTACTCCTCTCCAGTGTCTACGGGTGCAGGGGGCTCCCCCCACCCCATTCCTTGGAGTCACCATTTGACTCCAGCTCAAATCTGGCAGTCCTGCCTTTGCTGTCACAGGGGACTGCCAGGAAAGCCAGCAGGCAGCCCATGACTGGCCTCTCCCTGTTGAAGTGGCTCGGTAGGGCAAACCCGCTTGGGGCAGGAGAGGGAAGAAAGGACCCAACGGCCGCTTCCCTCTAAAGACCTGCTGGCCCCAATATTGAATCTAGCGGGGGTTTTAGCCTATTGCCCTCCAAAGAACATGGACGAGACTGACATGACCTGTGATGTCATTGGGGGGGGGGCAAATGGAGCCCCCACCCCCCCCTGAGAAACATGCTCCCTGGAGCATCCCAGCCTCAGAAAGTGGGGCCTTGCATGGGGGTAGATTTGGGCTCAGTATCAAACGCTGAGTCCCGAGTCTGCTCCTGTGCAGGGCCGTTGCCATTAGGGTCAACACAAGGAGGGGAGGGAGCTCGTCCTCCAGCCAGTGCCCCCACAACTGCTGGGACATTCATCTCATCATCTCAGCGAAGGACCTTGCAGAGTCTGGCCCATCTGGTCTGGTGGCTCCTGCTGGGTGAGGGGTGAAGCCGATCCATTCCCCGTCCTCCTCTCCTAAAAAGAAAAGATCTAATAAAAAAAAAGAGACCTGCGTCTCTTCTCCCTCCATGGGGGCTGCGGGATGGACGAGGCCGCTACCATCCTTGAACGCGACCAAGCCAAGATTGGCACATCTGGCCCCGGTCCTCCCTGGCTGGGGAATCCCAAAATAAAACCAAAAGTGCGCAGAGTGGAGCCTGGATTATGTCGGGACCCCTCATTCAGAGATTACCTGGCATTTTCCAGCCTACTGGCTTCAAAAGCTTCTTAATTATTCGCTACACTGATGGCAGCATGTTGGCCAAGGGCAACATGATCCATAAGAGGAGATCTTTAGCTAGTGTGATTGGTAGAGAGCCGAAGGTGACCCGTTTCTCGGACAGGAGCCTTCTGGCGAATGCGGCGGATTCCTCCGTGGCGGCCAGGATAAGTGCTCTTTGGACACTTGATGGCACCCAGGTGAGTGTGACGCCGCACTCTACCATGAACTTTGTGAAAGGAGTAGTTTATGCGAGGGAACTCATGGAATACTCCATAGAAGATATCACTCTAAAGCTGGCCGACCACAGGGCAGTTAAGGTCGAGCGTGTGATGAGAAAACAGGGAGGGTCTCGAGACCCACCCCTACACTTCATCACGTTCGACTGTGACAAGCTCCCTGAGTCGGTGCGCGCCGGTTGGTACCGCTATTGCATGAAGGCATTCGTGCCATTGTCGCAGAGGTGCTATTACTGTCACCACTTCGGCAATACGAATCACTCGTGTAGACGTGCAAAGTTGGGGTTACCCGAAGTCTGTGTAAATTGCTCCAAGGCCGCATGCGATAAGTCCAAATCATGTGGGGCCAAGTGTGTCAATTGCAGAGAGCCACCCCCTGCTTCTTCGAAGCAATGTGGTGCATATCTCCTTGAGAAAGAAATCCTGGCCATTCAGGCCCAGGATCGTCTCTCATTCCGCGAGGCTAAGGACTTGGTCCTGGTGCGCCCAGCTCTGCTTGGGACGTCTTATGCTTCAATACATAGAAAGACACCCTCTGCTCCTGGCCCATCCAGGCCAACGAGCACGGTTGTTTCCGCTCCCATTCAGAGTACTTCTGTGGGTTCTACTCAACCCGGGTGCTCCCCTGGTAAAGCTGGGTTTTACACCCAGCCCCGGCTAAAACCAGGGCTTTCTCCCCCCCCCCCTCATTTCCCCAGCGTGAACGTTTTCCAGAAAGTGAAATGGCCATGTGCCTCCACCGAGTCATTAGACTCACAGGAGGCAACACCCCTGAAGTTGGTCAGCAGGCCATCTTCTGGGGTTCCTAAAGCTGCCCCCCTGAAAGGAGGACAGCAACAAAGAAGCTTCACCCACGTCTAGTGGTGGGCTGAGTGGCTCGGAGACGGTGGATCCTTGTAAAGAGGTCCCCAAAGCTGCAATGCCTGCCTAAGGTTTTGAAGCAGAGGGGGGAAAAGACTTGCATTGCAAGGTTTCGAGGCGGAGAGAGGAAAAGACTCGCATGGCGAGCCCAACCTCCCCCAATAAGTCCTCGAAGGCGACAGCGCCTTCAGCGCTTTGTCCGGCCAACAGCGCCCGGGGTTCTGCCCCCGGGAAGCGTACGGCCATTCCCGTGAGGGTCTTCAATTCGAGGAGGCCCCCGCGTCTCCTCCGAGCTAGGTCTGGAGGGCATATTCCTTCAATGGAATTGCCGTGGACTCCGGGCCAACTGGGAGGAGCTGCGGAGGCTCGTCTCGTCCCGTTCCCCGCTAGCTATTTTTTTTGCAGGAGACCATGCTAGGCACGTGCCCCCTTCCCGCCCTCCCGGGGTATAAGGGTCTTGCGACCCCACCACCGCGGGATGGCCGGGCTGGGGGATGCGCGGTTTACACCTGGCATGATGTCTCCGTTCTTCCTTTCTCTTTAGATACCCCCTTTCAGGCAGTGGCTGTGCATCTGCACTTGGATAGGAGGTATACTATCATTTCTGCGTACATTCCACCGTCAGCTGACTTCGACGCGGGGGACTTCCGCCGCGTCGTGGCACCGTTGCCGAGGCCCTATCTCTTGCTTGGAGATCTGAACGGCAGGCATCCTCTCTGGGGAGATTACTCCATAAATCCCCGTGGACAAGTCCTTGCCGATCTGATCGAAGAGCTTGAGATGGGTGTCCTAAACGTGGATGAGTTTACGCATCCATGTCCCAGAACCGCTTCATTTTCTCGCCTTGACCTATCTTTTTGCTCTTCGGATGCACAGCCTGATTTTGATTGTGGGGTGGTCGATGACCTCCATGGTAGTGATCACTTTCCCATTCAAATATCATTTTCAGGGCAACTGCCGCCTGAGAGACCACCTCGGTGGTGCTTGGTGCGGGCACGGTGGCCTGCATTTCAGGAAATGACTGAATTCTCTATCTCAGTCGAGGAGTTTAGGTCGGTAAATGGGGCCGGTGAGTTCTTCTCCGGCAACCTCATCGCCTGACTACTATTCCTAGGACGTCTGACCGTTTTGCACGCCGACCACTTCGTGGCAAGTTCTCTCAGGACCCCCCTGCCGTTCTCCAGGAGAATGGGACCGCAATCTCGGACCCCGCGTCCGTAGCAGAATCCTTAGCGACCGCTTTTTCCGCATTCTCTAGCCGTGATGCTGCTCCGCCAGCATTCAATGCACGTCGTGATGTCGCGGAAGTCCGCCGGCTGGACTTTACCTCCAGAGGCGGAGAACCCTTCAACGACAAATTTACTGTGAGTGAGTTGCGTTCCGCTCTCGCTTCGTGGGCGGACACCGCCCGTGGTCCGGACGATGTCCCGTACGCCATGCTTCGACACGTGGGTGAGCGAGGCATGGCTTTTCTGTTAGATTTGTTCAACAGGATCTGGGTGGAAGGTGTTCTCCCAGACTCCTGGCGATTCGCTACTGTGCTCGCCTTTCGCAAACCGGGGAGAGATCACTCTACTCCGACCGGTTTCCGCCCAATATCTCTAACCTCTTGCGTGTGCAAGTTGATGGAGAAATTGGTAAATGTTAGATTAGTCTTTTTCCTGGACAGCGGATGCCATCTGTCTTCCGCAAGTTCCACTCCACGTCGGATGCTCTGCTCCGACTGGAAAATGCCGTCTGCGAGGCTTTCCTTCGTAGACAGCACTACGCCACGGTGTTTTTCGATCTGGAGAAGGCATATGATACCGCATGGCGATACGGTATCATGGAGACTCTCCACACGATGGGGGCGAGGGGACGCCTCCCAATATTTATATCTGAATTTTTGCGAGATCGTCGATTCCGCGTACGGGTGGGGGGAGCCCTCTCCGGCCCAAAGGAGCAGGAAGAGGGTGTCCCGCAGGGAAGTGTCCTCAGTCTCACACTCTTTGGCCTGAGCATCAACGGCATCACCTCGGTGCTGCCGGAAGATGTTCTCGCTACGCTCTCGTGGACGACCTTTCGATCTCTTTTGGCACGGCCCAGATGCCAACTCTGGATCGTCGACTCCAACAGGCATTGAACCGCGTCTCTCGCTATGCCGAAGCGCACAGGTTTCGGTTTTCTTTGGCCAAGACTAAGGTGGTGCACTTTTGCCGCCATCCACGGCTTCACCCCGACCCAGATTTGTTTCTTAATGGGGTGCGCCTGGATGTGGTTGAGTCGCACCGTTTCCTTGGTCTTGTATTCGACCGACGCCTTACCCCAGAGGCTCATATTCGCAGCCTTAGGGTCTCTTGTACCCGCGCCCTGGACCTTCTCCGTTCCGTGACGGTCAGCGCTTGTGGCGCTGATAGGGCTACTGCCTTACTTTTTTATCGATCCTTTGTTCGCTCGAAGCTCGACTACGGATTCGAGTTTTATGCATCCGGAGCCGAGCGTTTATTGCGGAAGGTGGATTCGATCCACCACACCAGCCTTCGCCTTGCGACCGGTGCCTTCCGCACTTTTCCCATTGAGAGCCTGTTGGTCGATGCTGGGGAGATGCCACTCGCTCTCCGCCGCGTGCAGTGCATCACTCGCCTGTACGCGCGAGCCCGGCGCCTCCCTCAGTCGCCAACAGCTCTCACTGCATCCGCAGCTGATCTCGATGGTGCCTATGCCGCCGAGAGACGCCAGTCATACCCTATCCCTAAACCCGAAGGCTAGGAAACTCCTTCGAGAGGTAGATATAGCTCTCGGGCCGGTAGCTTCCCTGGTTCTGCCCAGGACGCCACCCTGGAGGGTACCACATTTGGCTATTTGTCGCCACGCCTCTGCTCCCAAAGCTTATACTGCGCCGGGAGTATTGCGTTCGACCTTTTTTGGAGCACACATCGTGTCACGCTGGAACCGTGCCAGTGTATACGGATGGCTCTAAGTCCGAAGAGTGGGTCGGCTTCCACGCCGTATCCCCTCTGTTTGAAGTCAGCGGGGCTCTACCAGGCGCTGCGTCTGTCTTCACGGCCGAACTGGTGGCAATACACCACTCGGTACGGGAGATTACGTGACGTGCCCAGTTCGGAGACCGGATTGTGATCTATACCGACTCACAAAGCACCCTGAGTGCTCTCGGGGTATTGGAATCTCCGCATCCCCTGGTTCGCGATATCCGTGACGCCACGGTTTTGGCGAGCCGGGCGGATGTCGAGATTATCTTCTGCTGGGTTCCTGGACATGTAGGAATTGCGGGGAATGAGCGCGCCAAAGAGTCCGCGAGGACTCTGCGACCGGACCAGCGTTTCGCTCTTCCTCACACCGACTGCATGGCAGGAATACGGGCAGCTCTTCGGACTGCTTGGCAAAGAAGATGGGAGACGGTCGAAGGGAACTTAAAGTTGCGTGCCATTGCGCCGCGACTGTTCCCATGGACCTATCACCCAATGCTGCGGCGGCTTCAGGTTGCTTGCTGTCGTCTCCGAATCGGACACACCTGTGTGACGCATAGCTATCTGATGGAGCGCTCGCCTGCGCCCTATTGCAACGACTGCGTCGTCCCCAAGACTGTTCGGCACATTCTTGTCGAATGTCCCAGTCTGGGTTATCTTCGCACGCACCTTACCTGTCCTGGTACCGGGATGGGTGGGGTCGCTACCGCCCGTCCCTTGTACTCAGGACGGATCGTGCACACTGACCTGTGGACTTTTTGGCCCGGAGGCCAGCCTTCTCCCATTTATTTAACTAGTTGTTTTTTGTTTTTTTGTTATCTTAGTAGGTCGCACATTCCTGCACCTGGGAGAGGTGGACCTCCCCCCTCCCTACGCCAGAGCTTGCTTCCGGCTCGTTGCCTTTTTCCTTGTTTTTTTATTTTTAGTTTTCGTTTTTTTTTTGGTTTTTTTAATCTTATTTTAAAGTAGCCTAGTACTAGGCAGTTTTTAATACAGCGATTAATGCCTAAGGAGGCAGTCACCAGATTAGCTCTTATAATTTTTTTTGTAAAAAATGTCACGGTTTTGATGTCCGGCCGGATATCAAGATTAGCTTATGCTAGGTTCCAGGTCATGTAGGAATTGCGGGGAATTAGGGTGCCAAATAGTCCGCAAGGAATGGGCAACCAGATCAGTGTTTCGCTCTTACTCACATAGACTTCATGGCAGGAATATGGGCAACTTGGCAAAGAAGATGGGAGCCGCCACTGCCCATGGACCTACCTCCCAATGCAACAACAGCTTCAGATTGCTTTCTGTCGTCTCCAAATTGGACTCACTCGCGGGGCCCACAGCCATTTGATGGAGCGCTCGCCTGTACCCTATTGCAAGGACTGTATTTTTCCCTAGACTGTTCGGCACATTCTTGTTGAATGTCCTACTCTAGGTCGCTACCGATTGTCCCTTGTACTCGGAACTGGTTCGTGCACACCGACTTGCGGACTATACGACTTTTTGGAGGATGCTGGCCTCCTCCCATTTAATTGATTGTTTTGTGGGTTGCATGCTCTTGTGCCAGGAGGAAGAAGGCCTACACCCAACCCTCAACTGTGCTTCATTCTTGTTTTTTCTTTGGTTTGTTTGCTTCTTTTTCCAGCCTATGATCTTTTTATCCTTTTATTTGTTATCTTATAATATAACTTAGTCATAGGCTGTAGTGAGTAAGGCGACTTTGCCCAAGTAGGCAGTCACCAGATGGGTTCCTAAAATTAAAATATAAATAAAAATCACTAGGATCTGGTAACCAGACCAACATTTCACTCTTCCTCACACTGACTACATTGTGGGAATCAGGTCAGTCCTCTGGGCTCCCTGCCAAAGAAGATGGGAGATTGCTTCAGCTCACTTTCTGTCATCTTGAAATTGGCCTCACTCATGGAATGCACTGTCATTTGATGGATCGATGACTCCGTTATCCCCCTGAATATTTGACACATTCTTGTTCAATGGCTCAATCTGAGTGGTCTTTGCCTACACTACCTCTCCCAGTAAAGGGACTTGCGTGGTCACTACCGTTTTTCCCTTGTACTTTTGGACAGATTCATCACTATTTCTTTCTGGAGGTGGCAGGCCATCCCCCAACATCAGTGTCTTCATCCTACTTTCTGTTGTTGTTTTTTTTTGGGGTGGGTTGTTTTTCTTTATTTGGTTTTTAATTTAGTCTAGCATTAGGTTATAAATACTCACAGTGACTTATGCTATTGTAGACACTCGCTAAATGATTATGCTTCTCTTTTTTTAAGGGGAATTTTATTATCTAGTGCAGGGCTGGGCAACCTTTTTATGTTTTTGGCCAAATCTTTGATACAAAATTTTCTCACTTGCCAATAGATTACAATGCCCAGTCTCTTAATTTAATTAGCATCAATGATGGCAAATAATTTATAACATCATGTGGTTGCCATATAAAAGAAGTTGAAGGTACATTTTGGCTTCACATGCCGGTAAGAAGTCGTTGTTGTGCCATGTTTGGCACACATGCCAATAGTGGCCCCAGTCCTGATTTAGTGCATATTTTTTCCCTGCTTGATCCACTTTACCCTCCAACACATTCTCTCATTGACTTTTCCAATCTTGTGGAGTTGCGCAAGTACTTATCCTGGTACATGGATGAAGAGGGTCACTCCCACTGTTTCTGTGTACTCAAGATGGATTTGTGCAGATCAGATTGTGGCATTGTTGAATTTGGGGAAGAGGCAGGTTTCCTCCATCATGTATAGTTGGCTGTGTTTGCTGCATGTTCTGGTGCCTGAGAGATGCTAGCCTCCCCCTGGTGTTAGTTTTTCATTTTGTTCAAATTTAAATAAGCATAAAAAGAACTTTCTCCTGATTTTGGCAGTCATCAGACAAGATTAATAAAAAAACATGCTACCTCCTTGTTCTAAGCTGGCAGTGCTCTTCCAGGTACATTATAGCTCTTCACTGTTGAGTTATTTTAAATATACCGCTTAGGTATGGGAGATTAAGCACTGTACCCAAATTGGAGATCATTTTGTAATCAATATTGAGTCACAAAGTGTGCTAAATTTCCCTCTCCAGTTTGCCTCATACATTTTTTTCTGTTAACTTTTCAATTTTATAATTTTGGTGGCAGGGGGGGTAAATGTACACCTCATTGGTTTCATTTGTTTCCTTTCTTTTCTCAAGCTACTATTTTACTTTCTTAAATCACTTTTTCTTTTTTTCAGTCTTGAAAAAGATCAAAGTGACCTTAGCCGTGTATCCCTAGAGTCTAGCCAGAAGATACTTGAAATTCAAAAGAAAATTGACACAGCTCGAGAGCAGGTAAGTCATGCATATTTCTTTTTATTTAAACCAAATGTAGTTAATTCCATTCAAAATTGATTGCCAAATTTTATGTTTGTCAATCAGTGTGCAAACACTAGACAAAGGGATAGGGCTCATTCAACTCCTCCATGCATAGCAAATGAAGAATCTACCTTCACCACAAACACTTGATTCATTCTTTCCAGCATCAATCCAGGCTACCATTAAAACCTGCAATGCTTTTAGGTCATCCTATAAGTAAGGCACCTTTTTTTTCATATTTAGCATTATTTTATGTGTAGAAATCATACAACACTGAAGTTATTTATATTTGAATAAATTTATTTTTTAATATGTAATATAATTTACACCAGTTTCTAACAATATTTCCAATCTTTCTACTAACTTTTCAATACCATGTTTGTAAAAAGTTCTTTTAAGGTTTTTTTGACCTATCCTGTTGCTGACATCTTCATTCTCTTAAAGTAATTCTCTTAACTCATCAAAAGATGGTAACCTGATTGAGCTCAGTCAGGATATGGATGATGACTCACTAGTTTCCAATCAAAATTGTTAAGCTTTTGTATGGTATCTCTTGCATTATGTGAGTACACATTTCTTGATAAAAGAGCACTCTTCTTCTCTTGATTAATGTTGACATTTTTCTTTGATTGCTGCATATAAGCAGTGAGCACAGCAAACCTCTTTGATGAGGTCTGATTTGGGTTAAGAAGTTCAAAATGGTGCATAAACCCATTTTTGTGGGAAAGTGATTTAACTTATGCATTGCTTGTTATATATTTTTTTTCCTTTTTACTCTAGAAATAACCTAAAATTCTTTAATAATTTTTAGGTTCAGCATTTGGCAGGAGTGGAATACAGCCGCGAGGAGCAGTTGCAAAGATTAGAAGCTCTCCGTAAGCAATTGGCTTTAAAGAAAAGGCTTTTGATAAAGTATAAAGGGCGAGCTCAACCAGAGCAATCACATTAACCACAAATAGGTAAGGAGTAGCCAACAAAATTGCTCTTGCCCTTGCACCCCTCACATACGCTCATACACCACCCATACCCCCCTAGTTCCAAACTTACTAAGCACTTTTACTTTATAATGTTAAGTTGATAACTATTATTCCCTTCCCTCGGGTTGTACATAAACCCATGTGTGAAAAAGATGCATTCCACCCGAACCCCTTTTTATTATTATTTCTTTGCAAGGGGGTGTTAGGCGTAGTAACATGGGCAAACATGCTGCAGGTGGATCTGTGGCTGTGTTTCTTCACACATTTTCACTTCCTCCAGCTTCACTGTGTTCTTTACAGACCCTTCATTTTTTTTATAGATACATCATTGGTTTTAGTTTCTTACTTTAGTCAAAACTTGTTATTGTATAATAATCCTATGAATGCATCAATGGTGGAAGGAGCTCTCGTTAGCCTAGTGAATGCGGCATCGCTCTTATAATGTTGAAGTGGTACTGGGTTCAATCTCAAATGTTAGTGTATGTAGATATCTGGCCACTGATGGGTGTGAACACTGTTTACCAACCTACATGGTGGGGGGATGGATAGGTATATCTTACACAGGTCATCACACCGCTATCTTTCCTCTCCTGTCTTCCTATCTTATCTCGCTGGTTGGTATCAATACCACAAATATTTCCGACGACTCGCCCCCCCTTTCCCCTGGTCTGGTACCCTCGGACTTGCCAGCAATTGTCATGCGGATCTCCCCCGTAAGGGGCACGGTGATTTGCTCTCCTGGCCGGCCCCAGCTTGGCATTCTTTTTCTTCCGCTAACCCCTACTTCGTCTTTGTACCAATTCTCTTTCACCCTGCATTGTCCTTCCATCTAAGTTTGTTTGTCGATCTCGGTGTATCAGAGCTGTCCGTCAGAGGGCGCAACCCCATGGCTGGGTCCTGCATGTGTTGTTTGGTGGGTGGCTGAGTCGGAGTGGCTCTCTTGGGGGGGGTTCTTTGCTTTCCCAACTAGTAAATTTCCGAGGCTGGCCGGCCATTTTTAAAACGATGGTTGGGTCAGGGATCGACGGGCTTACCCCCTGGTTGGGCCAGCGCTCCGAGTAGGTGTCTCGACGGTAGACAGTGAAAACACGAGTTCGCATCCCCTTTTATACTCTTATTTTATATGGGTAATAATAAAAAAATTCTCAGTTCTCGTACTACGCCTGTCAATAAGTTCTTTTCCGCGCTTGTTAGATCCCTTCACAGAAGAGAGAGATCCTGATTTGGATTATCCTCGTTTTCTGGTGCTGAATCCCCTTCCGGGTCTCTTCTTTCTAATTTGGACATGTTTAATTTGAATGAGGAGTTTGAGTCCCGACTTATGTGGGCCCGTGGTAGTGACGATTTAGTGGTTGAGGTATCTTCGCGAGAGCCGTGTGGTGCCGTGCGGGATTTGTCCTTCCTTTCTAGGTCCCGGTTTCGGTTGTGCCCCACCCTCGCCTTAATTTTGTTAAGGGAGTGATTTGGTCCAACGAATTATTGCAATATGATAAACTTTTGTCCCAGAGGGTTACCGACGTTTATAGGGTTTCTAAGTCTGTTGGTCCCGCTAAGGTTTTCCTACGAGTACGCTCATCGTTACCTTTGAGCGTCAGGATCTGCCCCAGTTTGTTCGTGCTGGTTATCTTCGTGTCCTTGTGTCCTGTTATGTCGAGCTCCTCAGACTTTCTTTTAATTGACACCAGTTTAGCCATATGAGCAGCAATTGTAGGCAGGCTCGTCGCTATGTTGCCTGTGCGTTGGCGCATCATGGCTCCTCTTGTGGGAATCATGAATGTTGCGCCAATTGTGGAGGTTCCCATAGCGCGGCTTCGCGTTCTTGTCCCGTATTCCTTTTTGAGAAGGAGGTCCTGGCTCTTCCTGATTCCCTCAGGCTGAACTTCCGTGAGGCCTATCGCCGTCTCCTCTTTGACGTTCTCTGAGAGGCGGAGTCCCGCCGTCCTCCTCCCGGTCGTCCTCTCCTTTACCATTGGTTTCTTCTCATGTTCCTCCCTCTGTCGTGGATCGTGAGATCGACCGAGCTGAGACACTGGAGGATATCCAGCAGTTCCTCCAGGCGTCTGCCCCGCTGTTCTTTCCGTTCCTTTACCTCAGCGCAAACGGAAGGATTCCTCCTCACCCTATTTTGAGTCCAAGCGCGCTGCCTCTGATGAGGCTGCTTTGGCCACCGAGTCGGTTGTTGAGGCGTCCTCCGTTTTGATATCTTCTCCTCCCCGCTCTTCGCTGGCCTCCCCCGTTATCATTGTCTGGGCGGAAGTTCACCCGGTTCCGTCTTCCTTGCCTCCTAACCCGGCCCCTTCTTCCTTGCCCCTTACCTCTGGGCAGTCTTCTATGTCTCCTACCCCTCTTCCTTCATCTCCTTCTGACCCTGTTCCCTCCTCACCCTCTGACCCTGTTCCTTCCTCTCTTATCTGATCCAAGTCCCTCCTTACCCTCTGACCCTGTTTCCTTCTCACCCTCTGTCCATGTTCCATCTTCTTCACATCTCAGTTCTCGTCCGTCTCTGCTCGATCTCCCTTTTCCTCCGGGCCATAAGCCCTCCACGTTGGGGGTTCGGTCTTGCTCAGCTGTCGCTTCCCGCCGTTCACGCTGCCAAGTCCGTGCCTGGTGCGTCGCCGGCTCATCGCAATTTGTCGCTTGCCCCTTCTGGGCCTTCTAGTAGTCGGGAACCTTCGACGGTTTCCGTCACTAAAATCCCGACGTTGATGTCGAGACGACAGTAATGTCTTGTCATCCTACAGTGGAATTGTCAAGGGGTTCTCCCCAAGTGGGAGGAACTCGAGCTCTTGCTTGCTAGCGTTCGGCCCTTGGTGGTCTGTTTGCAAGAAAATAAGCTTGGGACTCTCCTCTTCCCGGTACTTCCGCACTTCCCGGTGTTTAATTCCATCCCCCCCGGTGGGGGGCGTGTCCCATGGTGGTGCTTCTCTTTTAATTTCCTCTTCGCTATTCTCTGCCCCTCCCCCCCCCCCGTACTACCTTGCAGGCTGTTGATGCGAGGGTTTTTATTTCCAAGCTTTTAACCGTTTGTTCTGTGTACATCCCCCCTTGATTTTAATTTTTGTCGGTCTGACCTTTTAGAGCTCGCAAGTCGGTTACCTACCCAGTTTTTATTACTTGATGATTTTAATGCTTGCCACCCATCTTGGGGTGATACTGCCCGTAATCCCCGGGGCGGAGTGGTTGAGTCCCTTTTATTATCGATTCCCTTTGTCTTTTAAATTCCTGCGATTTTACTTCTTACCATGTTCAAATTGATTCTTTTAGTGTTGTAGACTTGTCTTTATGTTCGCCCAACTGTTTCCTCGATTTCCAATGTTCGATTCGGGACGACCTTTCCGGGATGCATTTTTATTGGCGTTGTCTTGGTCTCACTCCCCTCTTATTGGATGGCACGGCGATTGAATATCTCCCCGTTTTTAAGTTCTTGGGTTTAACGCTTGATAGCAAGCTCACTTGGGTGCCCCATTTGCGTCGCTTGAGGGCGTCCTGTTCGAAGGCTATGGATTTGCTTAGGGTTTTATCCCACACCACTTTGGGGTGGTGATAGGCGCACCTTGTAGTCGCTTTATTCGGCACTGGTCCAATCCCGGCTGGACTACGGTTGCCAGGTCTACTCTTCAGCGTCTCCTTCAGCCTTGAAGATACTTGACTCTCTTCGTTCGCTTGGGGCCCGTCTTAGTAGTGGAGCCTTCCCGCACCTCGCTTATCCCTAGCCTCTTTGTTGAGGGTGGCGTGCCTTCCTTGCGATGTCACCGGAGGCAGGTGTGCCTACGTTCCCTGTTTCGTGTTCAGCAATACCCTTCATCCCCAGTCCATGAGTGCCTTTTTGCCCCATCCTCTTCGGCATATTTTGATCGGCGGCCATTTTACCCCGGCCTCTGGGGACCATCTCGCCTCCCTGGGTGTTCCCAGGGTGTTGACCCTCCTGAGGTCTGTACTGCTTTTTGGCATTTCGAGAAAGGGTTTACTGACCCTCATCTATTAAAGTGCCTGTTTCTTGAACATGCGTGTTCTTATGCTCACCAGCATCCCATCTATACTGACGGCTCGAAGTCGGATCTCGGTGCTGGGGGCGGCCGCGATGTCCTCTCCGGTCCGCCCTCCCTGTAGCATCCGTTTTTACCTCAGAGTTGACGGCCATTCTTTTGGCTTTTAATTTGATTTTATCCATCAATTCTTCAGATTTTATTGTTTTAGCGATTCCCGGCCTGCTTTGGAGGCGGTTCGTTTGTTTACGTCCACACACCCTTTGGTTTTACGGATTAGCTCCTGGCTGGTTGGTTAGAAATGCCTCCCGTTACAGGGTGGCGTTGTGTTGTGCTCTAGCCTATGTTGGGGTCCCGGACAACGAGGCGGCCGGTCGGCTGGCCCGCTCGGCCGCCCTCGAGGTGCCGGATGCAGCCCCTCTGCCCTTTAGGGATTCATACCCCGTAATCAGTGCGTGTCTTTTGTTTGTGGCAGAGAGTGGGATTCGTTCCCCTCTTCTAAGCTGTTCCTTATTAAACGCTCTGTCCATTCCTGACCCTCTAGCTCTCAGCGACTCTGGTCTCGGTAGGTTGCGAATTGGTCACACGCGACTCACCCATAGTTATTTAGTTCCAGGTGGAGGCCAAGTGGCCCCTGGTTGTCATTTTTGCGGTGGCGAGCTGTCTGTGGCTCACATTTTAGTAATTTGTTCCCGCCTTGCTTCTCTTCGAAATTCGTGCCTCCCTACCCTTTCTGGCGTCGCCTTCCCTGCTCGACTTCGCTTTATCAGATGACTCCCTTCGGTTGTCCTCCATCCTTACATTTCTATCACGAAGTGGCTTTTATTTATAAATTCTTTCCATTTTTGTGTTTAGGTTTATTGTTTTATCTTTCATCCTGTGTCCTTTCCTGCGGCTGGCGCCTGCCATTTGTTTATTGCCCCAGCCGCCCTTGTTTTTAGAATGCGTGCTGTATGCCCGTAATTTAAATGTGCGTCTCTGTTTTTTGTACCGTTTTCTTCTAATCCTTTGCTTTTCCCCATTTTTATTGAGTGTCTCCCACGCCTCTTGACTTTTTTCGGGCGACCCCGTTTTAACAGTGCTGCCATTAAGAATCCATTAGGATTGGGCAGCTGCCACCTTGTTTTCCCTTAAACTTAAACTCGTGCAGATCTTTATGCTGGTTTCGTTATTTGATGTGCGATATCATCCACTAGCGAAAGATGGATGTGGCCCAACATAGTAGTAGTTAAATGTATGTATTGGGTGAGAGGAATTTGTGTGTCATTAGTTGGCATATTCTTTTGCTCTTTATTCTGCCATATTCTTTTAGGTACGTATCATTTATTCCTCCCTTCGATACATGGCAGAGCTGTAAAGTCTCCTTACAACTTTTGCTGCTTATTGGGTATCATGTAATTTTGTACGGGCATACTCAGCCAGTTGGTGTGACTCCTCCTTACATTAGGGTATATTGAATCGTGGACGACCTAACCCCCCCCCCCCCCCCCATGCCTGGATAGCGAAGTTCACATGATCAGGATGAAAATCGCTTGTAAGCCTCAAAGCACCAGGCTGTCTGGCCTCTTTGTAGGGGGAGGTGGAGACATCGGTAGGAGTACTGCGTTTTGCCTAAGGGATAGCCACCTGTTCCGCCTCGGTAATGTGAGCGTGGGAACTCCTTGAGCAGTTTCCAGGCGGAAGGGTGATTTAAGGGAGGAGGAGGCAGTTGTTGTGATTGTGTGATGATGTACACTGCTGCAGTTGATTCTGTGTATGCCTATTCTCGATGCACCGCCAAATATCAGCAAGCTCCTCCCTATAAGGCCCGAAATTTTCGTGTTCCGGCTCTTCCCTGGGCTCAAAACCGGTAACCAGGCATGGAAACTCCCTACGCCGCCTTATCTACGAAGCTCTCAAGAGCTCTATTTTATTAGGTTGCTGGCGTCATTCGAACTTTAGCCTAATCTTAACTTCTTTATTTCACAAAGGTTTTCTGTGAAATGGTTCTTCGTTTCCTCCTACACAAGTTACTGAACAGTCCACGCGTAATTGACAAGCTCGCGGATTCTTACCCCATTCGCCGCGCTGCCCAGCTCACTGCTTACGCTCTTCAGAAGTTCAAAGCCCTCGGTGCTGTCGACCAACCTCTCAACATCTCAAGATTTTTAGCCTCTTTAAGGAAAGAACTCAGAGACGGATTTAAAGCCATTAAAGATAATCAAAAGTTTAAGGATAAATAAACTGCTTCTTGTAGAAAGATTTCCTCTGAGGCGCCACAACTAGATTTTTTCTCTGTAGGTTTGTAATTATGCCGGATCTCCCTCAGAAGCCCACTGAAGGAGAGGCGACAGAAAAACCTAAATTGAAACCGTGCTGTGCTTGTCCTGAAACGAGAAAAGCCCGAGACGCGTGCGTCGTTGAGAACGGAGAAGAGAACTGCCGGGATTTGATCGAAGCCCATAAAAAGTGTTTGAGAGAGATGGGCTTTAATGTGTAGAGCCATTAATTCCCCCATACCAATTTCAAGATATTGCCTCAAAAGAATCGAATTTCGTGCTCTTCCTAGTCCTCTAGGTTTTTATTTATTCTGTCTCTACTTTTTGGTATCTTAGTAAATCTTTCAAACTCGACAAAACGATTATGAAGATGGCAACCACATCCCAGAAGCATAATATCTTTGTAGCTGAACCGATGGGCGATAAGCTTGTTACAGAATTGGCTGGCATTGGAGACATTATCGGCAGACGTCTTGCGAACCGGGGCTTTGACAAAGCCTACGTTGTCCTTGGACAGTTCTTAGTCTTAAAAAAGAACCGGGAGCTCTTCCTCGAGTGGTTGCAGGACCTTGTCGGTGGCAATGCTAAAATAGCTTCAGAGTGTTATGAATGTCTTCAGGATTGGTGTAATGAATTTCTGTAGGAAAATTTAGTTTTTGTTTTTAAAATTATTGCAGTAATAAAAACATGTGTAAATAATATATAGTGAATGATTCTTTGTTTTACATTCATACACATTTCCCTTCGAGAGCAGAAATTTGGTGCCATTTGGAATAGGATTTCTCTGAAGGATTAATTGTTGTCAACACATCATAGGACATTTTTTGGAGGCATTTATGTACGTCATTGCCATAGGATGGAAAGAACTTGAGGCATGGAATATGACTAATTTGAATTTGATAATACGGTTAATGAATATAATGTGTATTTATATAGATTGAATATAATGTATATATATTGAATATAGGGAAATGGCCGATGATTATAATGTTAAGAGGGAATAAGGTAGATATTATAGTGAATAAGATATAAAATATAGTATAGTACTGGAATTCAAAGGAAGGAATTACACTTTGAATATTTTTAGACCTTTGTATACACTGATGATTACTTAAGGAGCTAATTCTTACTGACCTTGATGGAGCGCTGCTGAGATAAAAGTGATCGTTAATATGCGCTCCGGACTCGGGAAACGGGAAAGTCTATTCTGATTGGTTAATTTCGAAGTGGGTTCTACAAAGGTTTTGATTGGTTGGGAGGAGTCAGACTTTGATTTTAAGGAAACTGTATTGGTAGCAAAGGCCGTACAAAAATGTATTTTGGGCGAGATGCATAATTTTCTCAGATGGGAAATTGTCAACTGCCTCTTTACGAACTTTGTAGGAGCTTGTAAAGATGTCAGCTGTTACAATACTCCCCCCCCCAAAAAAAAAAGTTACCCAACCTGTTACAAAAACATTACACTAATCCAGATATCTCCGAGGCCTTCTGACAATGCGACCAGACCGTGTGATGACGCCGCTGGGCTGCCTACGATTGATGGTGATCCGTTTGGGTGACCTCTCCGAGCTTGCGTCTGGCGATAGCTTGACGCTCTGTGCCTGGCTTGCTGGTTGCGGGGTGACCAGAGGTGGAGGGATGGTCTCTTGACTGGACAGCTCTGACCACGAGGCTTCCTGCAACAAAAGAGGAGGCGGCAGCAATCGGGAAGGAGATGGAGATATGGGCGAGGTAGACGAGATTGGGTTTGAGGTTAGATGATGATGAAGTAGGGGAATCACCGGACCATTATTAGAGATAGTAGAAGAGGAAAATGACTGCTCATAATGAACAGCATCAATAAAGGCAGGTTTCAAGCAATCCAGAGAAACGGTATCCTGCTTTGCGCCAAACAGCAGTACATAGAATTTCGGCTTCCTAGAGATGAAGAGAAAGGGTCCGTCATAAACGGGTTGCAATGAGGAGTGAGTAGAATCGCGACGGACAAAGACATGGAAACAAGTTGACATCTCTTTCGGCACGAAAGGTCTTTGATTAGTAGGCACTCTAGGGGCGGTAGGCACAGCCATTACCCGTATAAAATCGTGTACATTAGTAGGATTGAGGGGAGGTATAGGTCGGTCAGAAGAAGAAAATTAAACAGGCAGACGAAGTTGAGTACCGTAAACTAGTTCCGCTGCAGAGCAGCCCAAATTATCTTTCAAGAACGAACGAATGCCCAACAGAATCAAAGGTAGCTTTGTCCACCCAAGTAATATTAGGATCGGTGGAGGCGTAGGCTTTCCTTGAGCCTCCGATGCAAACGTTCGACGGCTGAGTTGCTTTAGGGGTGGTAGCTTGTGGTACGTAGGCGAAAGGAACCAAGCACTGCCATGAGTGCATCTCATTGGTGGGATTCAAATTGGCTGCGACGATCAGTCATGATCGTTGAGGAAACACCAAAACGAGCAACCCATGTTGAGACATGTCCGAGATAGGAACTGCCTCTGCCCAACGAGTAAAACAATCGATCATGGTGAGGATAATTACAACCACGAGAGTAAGGAAGAGGACTTACTAGATCATTGTGAACGGCGACGAAGGAAGAGGAAAAGAGACGAGAGGAGCTTTTATGTGGCGATCGACTTTGGCGCGTTGGCATGGCAGTCATGATTGTAGCAACTTGCTACAATGTGGCTTAAATTGAGTAGGAAACCAGAACAGTAGGGATGACTACTATTATCATTATATCTCATTATATATATCGTTCAGTCCGATCTCTCGGATTTGCGTAATTCATCCTTGTATATAGTCGTATACATAACGCAGACATTAAGGTGTAACGCCTAAAGGCTCTATTCGTCCGGCCTCCTTTAGACTTTGCTCGAACTTAATTCTGGTATAACTTGGAACTTAAAAAACTTTCTGTAAATGGCAATAAGTTATAGTTCAATAATAATTCTATTTTTGTTTTCAGTGACTTAAATATCCTGCCGTTCCTCAATCTCCCTGCTTTTTAAGACCATGGCCTTATTATCGGGAAACCAACCGTTGCGCATTCTCCTTGCGATTACTTAACTCCCGAAATACCGGTGTTCTACCCTGGTGTAGTCTATCTCCATCCTCAGGGCTATTTGACCCCGTCGCTAGTATAAGACCGCCTCTCGGCTTAGGGCACCCCATAGCATCAACAAATTACTCTCGTTGGAAGAAGGGCAAAGCAAACCAACTTGCGCATCGGTGTCAAAACCGGAGTCCTTGCCAAAAGATTACACGATAACTGTAATTTATCACCCTTACTGGCAACCAGCGTCCCCCTTCCAAGTCTCTTGGGTTGTCCTTACGATTACCTTCAAGGTTCCCCCATAATTAGCGACCACCTAATTATTTTGCCACGTCGGTATTCATACTTGGCCAAACGAAGCATTGGGCAACGAGCTTGCGTGTGGCATTGACACGAGGATGAGAGAGACTGAATTTGGTCGAAAATGTGCCGTTGGTAAGCGAGAGGAATGAGAGGACAGTCAGGTAATGAGTAGTCAACCAGGATGCGCCTGGAAGGACTGTCCGGCAAATCGATCTCACGAATGACGAGAAGAGTAACGCAGCGTTTGCGTGTCTTCATCTTGTTCCTGGGCCGGCGCTATTGCCGCAGGAGAGTTGCGTGCCCGAAATCGCTGAAATGCGAGGGAGCGCGTCTGGTACGACGTTTGTAGAACCAGAAACATCGCGAATATCGTTCTTCAACTGCAGGATGAAGTCAAGATGACGAGTGTCAACTGCAGTGTGTACTGACCAAAGGCTTATGGTCCTTAAAAATGGTAAAGTCACGTCCTTCCAAGTATTGTCGGAAGTGACGGATTGCGAGGTATACTCCGAGGAGCTCGAGAGAGAACGTACTATACCTCTTTTGAGAGTCTGGAAAAAAAGCAAGAGGATGCGTCAGAGGCAACGCTGATGGGGTCTCCTGGATAAGGATGAGCCAATTCCGCAGCTTGGGCAATAGCCTCTTTGGGGCGAGAGAACGAATCGCACGCTTCAGCAGACCATTCAAGAGGAGAGTTCTTTGTGGTCTTGCTGAGCAGAGAGTTGATTCGTTGCATGACCTTGGCACAATTAGGTATGAATCTGTGGTGGAAATTAACCATGCCACAGGAACGCCTAAGTTGCTTGATGTGGGCCGAGAAAAATTGCGCATCACAGTAACTTTATCTTTGAGTGGGCTAATCCCTGTACTCGATACATGGTGATCCAAGAAGCAGAGTTGGAGTCCACCAATAAGACACTTGGAACGGTTTACCGTACTCTTCAAGTCGAGCGAAAACCTGATGAAGGTGAGACAGATACTCTAAAAACGAAGATGCTTTCAGGAAGTCGTCTATGTAGCAGAAGACGAAAGGCAGTCCTCTCAGAATCCGATTCGTAAAACGTTGGAAGTTCTGACCACTGTTAGGAAGACCATAAGGCATCCTGTTCATGACGGAGGAACCAAATGGCCTGGTGATAGCCGTCTTTAGAGGGCATCTGGATGAATAGGGATTCTGGTTAAAAGCACGTACCAGATCCAGCCGAGAAAAGATCGAACAACCGAAAAGAGTAGAATTGAGATAGGGCAGAGGATATCTATCCGTGATAGTACAAGCATTGAGTCGCTTGTAATCACCTACAACTATGTACCTAACGTGGGTAGATTTGGGTACAATATGAAGCGTAGAGGGGCTAGCTATGCCAGCTTTCACCATTATCTGGGGCTAATCGACGGGGGAGGGAAAATACAGGCCCTCCAGTCGTCTCTATCCGGTGAACCACACTGTGTTTAATAGGCCTGTCTTTAGGGAATGGTGTGCTAATTTCAGGAAATTCCTGTAGCGGGCGCTGAAACTGTGGATTGGCTGGAGAGAACTGTGACGGGAAAAATGAACCTGAAACTGTGAGTATTGTAGTGCGATCGATAAGATTGCGGTTACGAGAGTCAACCAAAAGGTCGTGGGCAGAGAGAAAATCTAGGCCCAGAATAGGAACGTCGACCTCGGCAACAATAAAGGTCCATCGAAATACTCTACGGATGCCGAGAGCCAACTGAAGGATGCGCCTTCCATAAGTCCTTATATCCGAGGAATTAGCGGCTTTAAGGACAAGATCAGAGGAGGAACAAGCTTTATCGTCCAGTGACGCTGGAATAACTACATTGAGCACCAGTGTCAATTAAATATGAGAAACCAGAGAGTGGGTCATAAATGCAAAAAGGTGGAACGGCAGAGGTGATAGACCCATTGATCACTTGCGTTCTCAGTTTAAATTAGTCGAAGAATTTGAATTAGAATGAAAATAGTGGTTTGGAGTATTAGTTTGAGGAGAGTGAATAGATTGTTTTGGTGAAATTGGTAGAATAGCGTTAGATTGAGGAGATACTGGTTATATACATTTTACGGCTTGTGCACCATATTTGTTGTGGTGCCAGCACCAATTAGTTGGATGAAAGTAACATTATGATTAGAAGGCATTTGTGAAGAGCGAGCATTATTTGATTGAGAGAGAGAATTTAGGAGTATGGGAATAGGCAAAGATGTCAGCTGCTACAGTGGGCAGTATTTAAATACTTTTTGCAAATACTTTACTGATAATAGGTTTATATAGCTGTTAAGAACGTGCAATGCATGTTTTAGCTTCCTGCAACTTGTATGACACAAACGGTTGACTGCGTGAGCTGGTGAGGGAAGGTGCATCAATTCAAATTCATTTCACAGATGGTCAGAGTTGTGTTCGGTTGTATAGTGAGAGCGCTCAGCATTATTTCAAATGATGCATGGCAACTTCAGTTTCGAAAGATTGTGAAATGGAGAGATTAGAAAATAATAAAGATGATGAAGATAAAGAATCATGCAATTATAGTCATCATTTACTAGGAAAAGCTCTCCGCGTTATTTTAAATGCTGCATGGAGAGATTAGACAATAATAAAGAAGAGGAAGATAAAAATCATTTAATTATAGTCATCCTTTACTAGAGTGAAATCTTCCGACTGAAAAAAGTGAAGTGTGTATGTACATCATGCAATGGCGAAATCTCTTCGGCGAGCAATGCTACTTCCAATCTACGCATTCATTTGAAGGTAAGAATTTATTAAAGCTGATTATATGATACTTAATTGAATTGACAAGTTTCACTATTTCTTATTTTTTAAAATTGTCAAAAGTAGCGTAGGTTTACCATGTACGAGCCTACCTGCTTCCTTTTGCAACATCTTTATTTATATTATATGCTGATTGAATTTAACGTGAAACAAATGTCTTTCAATTATCTGATCATGTACATTTATCAAAAGAAAAAGCATCCTGCTTTAGTGCAAAAAGCGAATAACTACGTGACAGCTCAAAGAAAAGATTCAAAAAGAAAATGTTCAGTATTAGACGATGGTCCTTCATGCATCGGTGTTAAAGTAAAGGCATTATTGGAGTGTTTTGCGGTGAATATTAAGAAGGTCAAACAATCTGTTGATAATCTGATTGCAGATTTTATCATGCAAGGTGTGCATCCCCTATCACCCATGGAGCAACCAGCTTTTGTGAGATGAATTAAAGGCGAGTTCTGAGTTACAAATGTTGTTTACAATTATATTATTATTAGTACAGGTTAAGCTTATAGGGGCTCGATAACGATTTCACTCTCGTTATTTGTTAGGCTGGATTATGTGAGTAAACGCTTCCTTAGGATAAAGGAAAATATATAGCTGGATTCTTTATCCCTTGGTAAATAGCTGGAACAAGCCTCGAAATGGCCAACGGATATGATAACTTCTTTCTTCTTGAATAATAATGATTGATAACTCTATTTTTCCACAAAAAATACACCTATATAAATAGTCATTCTATCTAATCATAATTCTACAAAATTCAGCTTATCAGTATTGAGATACATTTAATTGTCATACTTATGTTTATTTTTGGAATAACAGACCTTAGCGTTAACAAATTGACTAATCAGCTTTTATACATAAGCACTGCTATAATTGTCCAATCAGCGTCACGATAGATTTAAAAAGTTAACGCTCAAACCGTTTGCATATATACACAGCTGAAATCTGTGGGGGTCGAACCTAGTAAACATTCGTATATATATATATATATATATATATATATATATATATATATATATATTATATAACATCTCCTCCCCTTCAAGATGGAACTACCGGGTAGGAGTGACATCCAAAAAGAACTCAATTTTAAGGTGGCACCTTGGCCAAACAAAGAGTTACAGGACATCGTAATTTAGAATTTAAAAAAAGGCATGACAAATTTGTGGGGAAAATTCCCAAATATAGAGACTAGAGAGTGCATATGTATAAATATTAATATTACAAAAGAAAACAATAGACGATGGCCACAATTATCAATGAATACCTTTAAGAAGGACGCTCACCTGCCTCGAATCCATAAGCAATAATATTAACACAATCAGTACAGAGAAAATAAATCCTATAGGGTACATGCTTCCTTAAACCTAATTGGATATATTAAATGGGCATATGTACATAAAAAATCTTAAAATTAGAAAAATTTACTTTCAATCAGGATCAGCTCGAAGTAGAATTTAAGGGTTCCGGCTTTAGCTATCGGCTATACAGTTTTCGGAGCCTTTAATGTACAAGATCCTGTATTGGAATTGTTGTAAAAACAAACCAATGCATTAGACGACCATTATTATTATTATTTTTTTTTTTTGCATTCTGAGGTCGGCTAAGGGTTTATGGTCAGTTTTTATTATAAATTCTTTCCCTACCAGAAATATTTTAATTTTTTTAATTCCCCAGACTATTGTGAGGGCCTCTCGTTCAATCACAGCGTAGTTCTTTACTCGTGGTAGCATTTTCCGACTTGCATACGCAATGGGAAAGCTCTTATCGTTTTTCCCCGTATTGAACGAGACACAGCCTATTTCCTCATATGTTCGTATACCAAATAGTTCCTCGAGGTTAGGCAAGCGTAATGTGGTTGCAGATGCAAGTTTTCCTTTGAGTTGATTGAAACACTTAATCGCCAGTGGTTTCCATACAAGGAGTTCGGGAGCTTTTTTTTTTTAACAGTAACATCAATGTTAAAAATCAAACGGATAAAATCCAACTCATCATCTATTATAAAACAACAAAGGCAGCAACCTCCTTATGAGAAACAACATCTGCCTAAACTCCTCGAATCTCAAGTTAACCAACATAGTTTACGAGTTCACCTGCCCCGATAAAGACTGTAAGCTTTATAAAAAGCTTTATAAATATATTGGCATCACAACCACTACACTTTCGAGTCGTTTACAATGCATCTACAAAGCGGAGGGCCTAAGAATCATATGAAGAGTGTCTATAATATTAACCTAACTAGATATACTCGTTGACAACACCATTATTAAAAAAAAAGAGGTTAATAAAGCGAGGTTGAACATCTTAGAAGCCATATTAATAAATGAAGATAAGCCGGCCATCAACAGTTAAGCGACAAGCTGGAATCGTACATTAAAATTATTTTTAAATTCCACTCACATGAGTGGCCCATTTCCTCTAACGTTACGTTTAACCAAGGCGGATTAAATACCCCCTAAAAATCGTTTTCTGTCAGATCCTCACTTCATTCATTACATCGTTAAAGGAGGCAAAAACATTTCAAAACGTTCCGAAGATGATCGAATAAGATCGAAAGCTTAGCAATTTAGTTTGGTTTTTACCAAACACATTCATTTAAAAAAGAGATCAATACTGGACAAGTAATCCACCATCTACAAGATGGAATAAAAAAGATAGTTAGAAGAAGAGAAAGTTGACAAAAGAAATTAATTAAGGCAAAATACACAATAACCTTCAACAAATATATATATATATATATATATATATATATATATATATATATATATATATATATATATATATATATATATATATATATTGTAGAAGTGTAAATACCCCATACATTAGTGTATACATAAATACACCGACAGAGGTGCGTGCCCCCCCCCCCCTTATTCCAAATTCGCCTTTCGCAGTGAATCCCCTCCACCACTTTTTCGCGCCTTTGAGACAACCAAAATTTGCGGCCGGTCACATAGGAAAATGTCTGCCTCAAAAGACACCTGCTAGCAGACGAATGTCCGAGTTTCTTCACGACGTGGGATGAGTAAAGCTCGGATGGATGGCCCCGAAGTGTGAAGGATTTGGCCATCCTGGTGGCAGAAAAAAAGGGGCTTTTGCGCCACGATAAGAATTTTATGAGAATCTGTTGCTCTCGTTCGATTTCAGCTCATGAGGGAAATAAAAGGGAAAATTCTCCCTGGAGAATGAAAGAAGATCTTGGACCTACGTTGTGTGTGGAGCTAGTCCCACAAATGAAACAGTTCTCCCGTTGCAAGAAAGAAACCGGGGAATTTGTTGTTGCCGTCACGGTACTTGTAGGTGTCAAACTTCTCGTAAAGACCCCCCACCCTTCAGGGTCAGAAGTTACATAGGACCTCCCTCTGCGGATTACCGTAGACGCAGCTAGGTAATCATTTTGGCTACACACTCCAGGAGTCAAAAATCGGAACGAACACTTCGAGGAGAAAAATTCCGATTTGAGTCACAGTTTGACTCGCCTTCGCGATCCGATCTAGGATCATTACATCAGGACGCTGGTCTAGGATTACCCACACATTCGGTAACCTCGAAAGACCGGGCTAATTGCGAACATCGTCATAAGAAGAAGAAGACATTCACCGTCACCCTCCAAATACTTACGAACTCCAAGGTATCGTTAAAGTGAATTATCCCCTCCCCTAACTTTACCAGTATAACCTTTAACTACAATTTCCATCCCGAGCTCATAACCTCGATTATTTTAAGTGATTAATTCAGTGCTTAATCCAATAATACTATTCAATTCATTTTGTCGGCTGCAATTAAGACGCAAACATCCTAGTACGTAGAATTCAAGTGTAATCCCCACGACATTATATATAGACTTACCTATTCAGTGCAAAGACTAATCCTATTTATACCTATATACACTACTTCATATTTCTAATTGATGTATATTAAAGATTATTTTTGTATCTGAGTGTTTAACTATTTTGGACGATCCTTTGGCAATTAATAAGCAATCCACTCGGCTTAATTCTCAATATTACATAAGTCCACCCATGACTGGCTTTTACTGAGTGAGAACAGACTCAGGGAATCATTATCTTAATTTTGATCAAAAGGGAAGCACCGGGATTATTATTATCCACCGGAAGTGGCTACAGGAGGTGTATTGGCTACACTTCAACTTAGTGCGGGATTATAATATATGCCTTGGAAGTGGGACTGGGATTACCCGCTCACTACCCCTCGACACACACACACACACATATATATATATATATATATATATATATATATATTATAGAGCAGGGGACTTATACACCCGCCTTGTGGCACCCCCGCCTCGAGTTCGAACTCAGGGCCATTGAAGCCTTTTACGTGTACATACGCTCTCCTCTCCATCACGTAATCGCAAAGTATTCTTTCAAGTATAAGGTTTAGGTCCAGGTGTAAAATTTTGTATTGTAGACCTCTTTTCTATATTTTGTCAAAGGCCATTTTGATGGCCTTTGACATGGCCTTCTGCTTTTATTTTTGCTAACTTCTCGGTGATCACAGTTAGCGCCATCTGCGTTCCTCGCTTCCTCCGGAAGCCATGCTGTTAGTGGTTATGCAAATTATTTTCTTCGAGGAACGTATTCACCCGGTTTGCCAATATCTTCTCAAAACTTTTCCTGCAAATTGTAAGAGAGATATAGGCCTAAAGTTAGCTGGACTGTCCGGTGGCTTACCGGCTTTGGGAATGAATATCATTTTTGCTACCTTACAGTGGTCAGGGCAGTTATCCACGTTCAGGCACGCATTCATGATATTCATGAGCCCCAAAAGGATGTTAGTCGGGGCTCGAATAAAATTCTCCCTTGTCAGTCTTGTACGCCCTGGTGCCCGTTGATGAAAGGATTTTTAAAGTTTTCGAGAGTTCCTCGGCAGTAATTTTACCGCCGTACCCCTCCAGATTTCTTGTGTTACGTAACGATGAGGATAGATCCTGTGGATCTGGTCGTTTAGTTCGTCAATGATTCTGTCTAAATCAAAGTTGTCTTTCTCCTCCGGAGATATCTTAAAAATAGATGCCCAAAAGAATCTGAATTCTTCCTCGATTTTATCAGTCTCAATAATTTCCATTTTGTTTCGTGTGATTTTTATTGGTGCCTGTCTCTGTCCTCCTTTTAGTCTTTTAACAGTCTGCCAAAATGTACGCGAGTCGTTTTCTAAGTCAAGTCTGCCTATTAAATTGTCCCAAAGTACATTCTGCTGTTCCCTAATGAGTGTCATTAGTTCTTCGCGTATTTATCGTGCTCGTCTGTGTGTAGTGATGTTGGGGCTGGTGAGGTTCACTTCATTGATCCGTTCCCCGCATTTCCTCGCGAGAGATCTCATTCTAGGGGTTCAAGAAGGGGCCGGGAGTGTTTTATACTTTAATCGGGGAATGGCTTTTTTATCGGCATTTATTAGTTTATTGGTGATTTAATGCAACTCCTCGTCGATTTCTTCTAAATTTGAATCAATTAAGGGGTCGGGAATGTAGCTTTCGAGAAGTTGTTTATACTATCCCAGTTGGCGCGATCGTAGCACTTGCGTTCCGGGATAGGAACCTAAATAGGGGCGGTGGAAATTTTTATAAGGATAGCCTGGTGGTCGCTGGGGATAGGAGGCCCGGTTCAATGAAGTAATTATAGGGAAACGAAGTGCTTGTGAGCACAATGTCTGGTTTTGTGACTGATCTGTCTTGTGATGTATGTGGGAAAGTTTGGTCCAATTCTTGCCATAATTTGTCTGTCAATAAGTGTTTCGAGATTCCTGCCTGCTGGGATGGTCGACGTATAGTTTTAGACAGCACTCCTCGAATTGAGGTTGCCGGCAAAAAGAGCGATTCTGCCGTGACCACAAACCTGCAGGAAGTTATGGAGGGCTAACTACCCTCTCCTTGGGGGCTGGTACCCTGTTGCCAGGATCAAGGGGTCCACTGCCGTACGTACCTCTTAAGCTAAGTAAGATTGATCGAGGCCACTTATTTATCTGTAATCAATACCTTTTTCCACAGCAATTGCACAACCTTCAAATCGTTTTCCACTGTGATTTCTGGTTATGACTTCGTATGGAAAAATTCCCATTTGTACTTTCTTGATATTAATCCTTCAGTAACATCAGGGAAGTCATCTCCTTTGGGAGAGGGGATCTTTCGGCGGCGTAGACCTTCAAGTTGATTTTTCTTGAGTGGTATACGTGCCTAGTTTCACTCTTACAAGAAGAGGACCACCTCGGACGTCTTTGTGTCTGCGAGCTTTTCCTGGGGCGGGGCGAATGCGCTCCTCCCTCGGTTCTCGCGATCACAATCACCGAAACTTCCATTTCCGTTTGTGCTTGTGTATTTGTTTGTTTTGTGTGTTGTTTGTTTTTTCTGTGCGTGAGTTTGCATCTCGCGCTGCCTGTGCCTGAATCCTGGGGTCTCTGGAAGGAGTTGGAGTGCTGCCGGGGATGGGGAGTTTCTGGCAACTAGTCTCGCACTGGTGATTGAGACTAAATCTTAGAACCTCCTCGGACTGTGGGTTCTGTAGAAACTACATTTCCTACATGCCATTATGCGTCAGCATTCTATTTAGCTCTTTCGCAAAGGTCCTCTAGGAGGAGAGATTTGCGATGTGAGCATAATACTCGTAGATGCAACACATAATTTTCGTCGAGTTTTCATTCTCGACGTGCAGGTATGTCTTGCTTTCCCTGGACTCCGCAATCGCAGCTTTTGCAACCTTGGCATAGATGTTGTTTGCTTTAGCTTCTTCAGCCTGTTTTTTATCATTTGATTTTTTCCTAATCATATCTTTCTTAACTGGGCAAGCCATGGATAGAGTCTTATGTGCTCCTCCTACACAGGAAAATATATTGAATATGTTTGAACATTACCGTAAGAAAGCTGACCAATCAACTAACTCGAAAAATAAATGGCTAGATTTATGTTTAAAAATATTTTGAGCATTATTGTAAAGAAACGGACCAATTATCTAACATGAAAAGATTTGTCAGACGGACTTGAAAAAATTACGATTATTCAGAATAACTCTTCGCCGATAAAGGAGGCCCCCTAAGAACGTGAATTTTTATTCACTTTTCTCTACGGGTTTTTTAAGAAAGAATTTAAGAGAGCCCTAAGTATTCGACTTATGTCGAACTAAACTTGCCTCGTACCCCATCCCCTTCACCGGGGTAATGGAGTTGATGCTGAACTGCCATTCATCTAGCTTCGTCCAAACTATGCCGTTCACTATAATTTACATAATTGGGAGCGCCAAGGAAAGCAGGTTTAAGGAGTAGCCCACTCTGGAACTCCGCGTCAGAAGCACCCGGACAAGGAGCAGGACTGCAACTCCCGTGGAGGGGGGTAGACCATACCCTATACCCCGGGAGCCCAGCGACGACCATAGAGGGAAGTAACACTCGTCTATGTATGCCGGCCGCAGTTCTGATACTCAAGACTTCGAGGGGCGGCACCCCAGGTTATCGATGGTTGATTCCGCGCGAACCAACAAAAAGTCCGCCATACAATTACACCTCGTGAGATCCCCCGGGTTCACAAATCATTATCTCATCCCCCATCCGGCAGTTCACGCTCATGAAAACTCGCTTACAACGGGGAGGGGGTTGCCCCCCTCAAGCTCTCTACTACAAAGAAAAGAATTGGAACCCACAGAAGAGCATAGGTTGGCGCGATAACGAAAAAAATGTATCACGATAACCGATAAATCGATACGATAATCTTATCGGCGATAACCGATAATCAATAACTGGCGATAAATTTATGACCCGATAAGCGAATAACCGATAAATCGATAAATCCAAAATTATAATACATATTGATTATTAACTATATATAGAACATAAGAAGCACGGGAACATAGGGAAAAATCATCAAAGAACGCGTAAAACCGGTACCGTGCAGGAGCAACACCTCGTAACCTCTTGTCCAACAGCTGGTTCCCAGCTCGGACCTACCTATTTCTGCCTCCAAGACACGCGCGGCTCGCCCCTGTTCTAAACTAGAACCAAGAAACTGAAATTATCGCTAGTTTAGAACCCAAAGTATCGGCGATACCGATGAATCGATAACGGGGGAAAAAATATCGGATAACCGATTACCCGATATCGTTATCGCGATAACGCCCACCTATGCAGAAGAGGGCACAAGGATTAGGACTAAAGATTCCCAAGATTAGGCTACTCGAGGTACCAATTGGTTACGTCGCGATATGTGAAAAATAAAAAGATGTCGAGACAATGACTAAAGAATAGGCAGTTGAAGTGCTACGCGAGATCGGCCTTCAGCGCGCCATTTCTCCGCAGATCCAGACGCACAGGAGTGTTATCTGCTGGAGGTTGGACCCTTGGATCGATGAACATTCCAAGGGTGAGATTAAGAAGGGGATAGTGAAGAATCAGAAATGGGCAAAGGTCACCGAAATAATAAAATTCAGAAATAAAAGAGAAAATAGCGACTACAACCATGTGTTTAAGATTATTTTCAGCGACACATCTATGGCTAAGAAGGTGAAGGAGGTCGGACTCCTACTTTTTAACACCAAAATCAGCGGGAAACAGATTGAGAGGAAAAAATTCCACCCAATCCAATTCTGCTTCCGCTGTTATAAAGTGGAGACACACATAACCAGAGACTGCCAAGCGCCCCAGGAGATATGCTCTAAATACAGCGAACCAGGACACCACTAGAAGTAATGCGAGAGGATCGGAAACTGTGGCCAAGGACATCGATCCATAGCAATGGCCTGCCCCATGAAAAAAGGAGTTTAATAAAGAAAAAGATGCTGCAAAGCAAACGGGAGGGAGCTAGGAAAGCGAACACATCCTGCGCACAGGTCGCCGACAAGATGCTGCAAAGCAAACAGGAGGAAGCTTGCAAAGCGAAAACAACCTACGCACAGGTCGCCAAGGCGACATACACTGAGACAGAAAATAAAAAGACCTATCTTAAAATACAAAATGAGAATTCAACAAAAATATTGACTTGTATCCTGTACGCGCACGTCAGAAACTTGACGCAGCCAGGGACAATTGCGAAAGAGCTGAACCAGATGTTTGCGAAGAACGGCATGAGCGAGGTGTGGTTCCCGGACGATTTTCCATCAGGGGATGTCCTTCAACTATAAATAGTCCCAAACTAAAAACCTGAAGAAGCGCAAGCAGAGGAGAGGCAAGGAGCAAAACCAAAAGAGGTGGTCAGAAGACTGGATCCTAGAATAGAGGCAAGAAAAGAAAGGGAGGCTGCTGTCAAAACGGCAAATCTCCCCAAACAAGTTAAGAAATACCAAAAAAGTGGAATCTTCAGATTCCACAGACTCCCTCGGACTCCTCAGACACATAAATCACAACCTATGAAGGTCGCCTGGTGAAAGGAAAGAGAGAGGCTACGAGACCGCTCGATGCAGATGAGATCAACCTTTCTGTATATGTATCTGAGCAGGTCCCCTTCCCAAAGGACATGGATGCAAACAAAATCTTCGTCGGCATCAGAAAAAAATACTATAAGTGGGAGTACGACGCACAAGGCGACGAACAAACTGCGAGGAAGCACTCATTAACCATAATGTTACGTTTTACCGGGAAACATTTGAAGAACTCACCATGGCAGAATTTAAGAAAAGGAGAAACGGGAAAAAGCGCCCTTCTACCAAGAAACACTAAAAGCCAGAAAAATGAATGGAAAACCCAAACAACATGTTGAGAATAGTAACACTAAGCGTCAATGGATGGGAGGGGAAAGCTACCGCATATGGCAACATATTTCGTGTACTCAACCCCATCATCTTGATACAGAGCACGGTATTGACACAACATCCTGTCAACTGAAGATACCGGGTTACAGAATTGTCGCTAAAAAAACATTCTCAAGAGAGGTTTGACGGTGCTGCCATCGCCATCAAAAGGAATTTCTCGTTCAAGCGCCCTCCGAAACTGGACGAGTCTCTTGTGGCGATAGAACTGCACATATTAGTGGGAAGTGTCGTGATAGCGGCTGCCTATCAACCACCTCGACGAGCGTACCTGCCCCTCAACAATTTCTACACCTTGTTCGGGCACGGCCGGATGGCATTCCTTGGGGGCGATCTCGACGCCAGATGCCGAACAGCTGGCTATGGAAACACGAACAACAGAGGCCATAACTTGGAAATGATTATGCTTCAAAAGAACATGTAGAGGATAGGACCGGACTTTCTGACCTATATCACCTCTCAAGTAGCATCAAAGCCCGACATACATAATCATGACAATTGTCGGCTTCCCCTTCAATTATCATAGCGAGCCGGGCCCAACAGTACCAAGCGACCATATAGCGATCTTGACCACCATCTTATTCGCACCCATCCAGCTACCGGTCTTTCTCCGTAAAAGCGACGCTTCGGCCAACTGGGAACGCTACAGAGAAATCGTTGGCGAATTTAACCAGCAAACCTAAGCGAAGCTACACTAGATGAAATCGACGGGGATCTGGAGAGGATAACACCCTCCATCACCGAGGCTGACCGCGCGTATGTACCTATGACAGGGTACAAAACTCCTCCACAACTCAGATGGACCGAGGAAATGAAAGAGATCGCTAGGGAGCACAGGAATGTGTATGAAGAAATCCGAAGAGCATGTGCTAGTAGGGACGCTGCTACGATGCTTGAGTGGAGAACTTAAGCAGACTATAAACCAACAACAGGCCGAAATCTGGGACGGCCTTATAGCAGCAGACAAGTGAAGCAACTAAAAGGCCTTCCAAGTAGAGAAAAGAGCCACAGCAATGAGAACGCTGACTACTTGGAGGATCCGGTAGCCCTGGAAGAGAGGTTTCGCGCGTTCTGGAAGGAAATCTTCTCAATTACACCTGAGGACGATGCGGAATTCGACCAGGAAGGGATTCGAAGGTCAGCTGATTGATGATCTTAATCTGATAATACATCGAACACACCCACAAGCCCATGTCGATGAAGGGAGGGAGATGGTGGACCATGGCCGACCGATAACAACAGAAGAGGTCATGGCAACTGTGAAAACCTTTAAACAAAAAACGCCTGGCTGGACGGGCATCACTAAAAATAACTTGGTGCATGCCCCCCGGCAGATCATTCAGGGAATTACGAACATCTATAACGCCTTCCTGAATACGGGTTGCTTCCCCGACGGTCTAAAAATGGCCAAAATCATTTTTCTTCCTAAAGGTAAAGAAGCCCCCTCCCCCATAAACTGGTGGATTACGGGTTAATATCCCGCTTAGAGTTCGTGGGCAAAGTCTACGGTAAGATTCTCTTTAACATGCTCCAAGACCAGCTAACCGAGCTAAAAGCACACAACCCTCAGCAACATGGGTTCCGCAAGAGAAAGGGGACTGACACAGCCCTTGCCTTTCTCACCGAAAAACTCGCCCATCGCACAGCTGAATGGAAATACGTAGACGGGTTGCGTGATGTAATAGTCCTTCGATAAGGTTTGCCTGAGAGGTCTACAACACAAGATCTTAGGCCTCCAGCTAAACCCGGTCCTAGAAAGGGTCCTCTCTGACTACATTATGGAAAGGAAAGCCCAAATCTCAATTGATGTTGTCAAAAGACTCGAGACGGGTGTTCCACAGGGTAGCTGTCTGAGTCCACTGCTGTACCTAGTGTACACATTGGACTTACCTGCTCCAGTTGGGAAGGATGTAATGTACCAGCAATTTTCAGATGACATCACGCAAATCATCCCCAGTTCCTATAGGAACCATGGAGCTCAAGCAAGGGAGACAGCTGCCGAAATTGAAAACATCAATCGATTCGAGAGGATGTGGATAATTAAGACCAACCGCCGAAAGTTCCAAATCCTTCCAGTAAACCGCCGAAAACTTGATGACGTCATAGTTGACGACAAACCTTACCCGTTCGGCAACGAAGGTAAAGTCCTAGGTCTGCGCCAATAACTTCAGAAAGCTATACACTGCCCTAGTGCGCACAGCACTGGTGTACCAGGCAGTGGTAATTCAGGCAGTTAGTTCTTCCTCTCTCAGGCAGATGCAGAGGGTACAGAACAAAGCTACCCTGCTTATAGCTAGCGCACGCAGGATGGACCGTATTAGACAGACGGAACTGCACGCAAGGGCAGTACTGAAGCCATTGAATATGGTCATCTATATGCTAGGGAGAAAGACCTGGGAAAAGGTAGAAGAAGAGATGCTCCCGCTTATAAATGCCAACCTCGACATTCGACAACCCCTACCTAGAAGAGTCACCAGGAGAGCCTTATTCCCAAGTAGAAGACTGTGCTCCCGGGAAGGACAAAACGAAGCATACACCTAAGTAAGACAACCGATCACTTCAACATATTAAGAAGAAATCCTGAATTAAGACAAGGATAGAATAATACAAAATAAAAACAGGCGAAGTGACCAAAATTCAACAACTAAACCAAAACATAAGTAAACAAATAAAAAGAGGCGAAGTGCCCAAAAAATTGAATTAAAACCCAATTAAATAAATAAATAAATGAATAAAAAGAGGCGTAGTGCCTATGATTAATAAATAAATTAAAACTCGAATAAAGAAATATATATCTAAAAAGAGGCGAAGTGCTCACATACAAGCAGAATGCTAATAAAAATAAATAAAATAAAAATTAAAAAACGAAAGCTAATGAATAAGCAAAATCATATTTGAAAGGCTTGAATGCCATCTTGACGGAGGACAAAGTGTATATATATATATATATATATATATATATATATATATATATATATATATATATATATGCAACTAAATAATAAAAAAATAAAGGAAGAGAGAGAAAAAAATAAATAAAGAAAAAGACGGAGATACTCCAAAGAAGAAAACGACGATCGCTGGAGTGACCAACACGGCTACCAGCCCCTATACTGGCCGTGCAAAAATAGGAAGAAGAAAAGGAAAATGCATGAGATGCCCTCTACACCACAGCCAGCTAAAAAATCTACCTCACAACTGTCTATTACTACCACACATTTCAACACTTGTTACATCATCATCATCAACATGAAAATACATGGATATGCTTAAAAATATGTTCGAGAACAAAAATTTTATGTTAGGTATAAACAAAAGAAGAAAAAGGTTAAGGAAAATTCTGGTTTCATGTGGGGGCGTTGCAGATTCTCGCGGCGAGTCGTTGGGAATATCCTGGCTGGAGTTGTGCATTGATTGAAGGTCTGCGTTGGAAGATCAAAACTGCCTCGGCCATTTGGAGTCTTCGGTGGTCAGGATCACGGAAGATGATGGAGGTGTTTTGGTTTAGCGTTTCTCTTGTAATTGATGTATGATGCGTTGCGGCATGTCGCTTGATAGCCCCGTCCTGGAGGTGCATCGTCAACCTGCGCGAGAAGGTTATAGAAGTCATCCCTATGTATTTAGAGTTACGGTGAACGCAGTCACCGATATTTCACGAGTATTTATACAATAGGTTGGCCTCTTGTAGTGAGTTCGTCGCGGGAAGAAAACTGTTCTTTATGACGAGGGATCGTATTTTTCTGGTCTTGTAATACATAAACAAGTTTATTTTATGCTTGGGGTTGGCTGTAGAAACGTTGCAGTGTATAATAGCTTTGAGAATCTTCTCGTCTTCCTTGTAGACTGTGTTCATTGTTGCATGGTATTATATCTCTATTGATGTGAGGTTTTCTGGTCTGTCCGTCGGAAGGAGGGTAGAGTTTATCTTCCGCTTAACGATTGACTCGAATACGGTTTTTGAATAACCATTGTTCACAAGGGGCTGGTTTACTCGCTTAAGCTCAGCACCAATCGTTTCCCAATTGGAGGAGTGCGAGAATGCTCTGTTGATGAGGGTGTTAATCAGCGATCTCTTATACTTATAGGGGCACTCTGAGGAACCCCTCATGCAAAAACCTAAATTTGTACTCTTGATGTAAACTTCTGTCACGAAGCGCTCTTGAGAAGAACGAACAAGAACATCAACGGATGGGAGTGCGGACTGCTCTTCGTTCTCTTGAGTGAAGTTAAGTGATGAGTTATCTTTGAAGGTCTGGATAAGCGTCGGTAGATCTTCGGGGTTCTGCATGTCCAAGAAAATATTGTCGATATATTGGACGTAGATGGGAGGTTTGAGGGTGGGGTTATCTTTGGAAATGTCATTTTCTACGGATCCCATGTAAAAATTGGCAAATAGAACGCCAAGTGCGTCCCCACTTGGCGTTCATGCTAGGAGATTGCATCTGCTTACTCACATGTTGAATTTGGCACAACGGATCATACCACACCACTGAGCAAATGGCAAAGCGGTACAACCCGACCTCCTCGGATAAAGATTGTCCCCCACCTCAATCAGTGCATCTCTCACTGCAGCTGCCTCATATCTCAGGGGTTCCACACTCTTGATCTTGCTTTCCCATCTTGTATGAGAGCACATCTTCAATGTGATGCCCACGTAATTTTTCAAAATTGTCCATCGTTGTGTAGAGGCTGAAAATAAGTTGTAAAGTTTCTGCAAGAAACCAAAGTAATTTGTGGCATTAAAAGATCACTTAGCAGCATCGGCCAACACCAAATTAAAAGTGTGAATTCCGCATGGAACAAACAGAGCTCTGGGATTAAGTTCTAAGAGCCTGGATTAAATACCTTTGTTTTCCCCGCTCATGTTAGCCCCATTGTCCTCTATAGTCCATGAAAGGAAATTTTAGCCCATCCAGTCTCTTCAGAATCAAGAATGCTATACTCGTATGTTGTACCTGTGAACATCTCTGCCTCCAAGAAAAACATGAAATGTTCCTTTATATGGGGTTTCTTCTCCAGTGACACAACCCGAATTACAATTGACAACTGTTCAGTATGGCTGATATCTGGAGTGCAATCAAAAATTATTGAAATAAACTTTGATTGCTTGATGCCGCTCACCATTTATATAATAATCTTGCTGCTCAACAATTCAATTAGTTCGTTTTGTATGTGGTGGCCGAAGTAGCTGGTGTAATAGGATGTACCTTTCTGGACATGGCTAATGTGCTCGTGCATTATAGGATCAAATTTTGCCATTAGTTCAACTTCTTTCAGAAAATTGCCATTTGATGGCGAGAATAACTTTTCTGTAGGCCCCCTTAGTGCCAAATTTCTAACTGCCAAAGAATGCACAATAGCAGTGAGGCGTGCCAGTACTGCTCTCAATCTTAACTTCTCAGCCTCCAGAAGTTCCCTCTTGCGCTTGTCAATTGTCTCTGCCTTTCTCATCCTCACTGATAATTCTTTCTACATTTTCATAGAATCTAGATGTTCTGAACTGCTTTCATCTGCTGTGAGCAATGAGCTTGCATGCTTCCAGTCCGTTAGTCCCAAACTTGTTAAGTTTATTTTCTTCTTGGAAAATAATATGCAACAGAAACAAAAAAGCTGTTGTTTTTTCAAGGAATAAACCAACAAACTTCTGGTTATATTTTCTCCACTAATCAATGACTCCCTGAAGTAATGATGGTGACAACTTCTTCCGTGAGTGTTGTTCCTAGGGAATACAAAATCAGATGGCACTTGATTTGGTCCTCTGGAAACCAGTTGTGTCCTAATTCTGTCAGTCAGAACTGACGGCCAGTCAGCAGAGTCGGTGGACAGAGAGTTCATCCTTAGGAGAAAATTCTGCTCCAGGCATTTCTAATTAAAAAAAAAACAAGAGAATTAGTATACACAAATAAGTTAGATAATCATAGGTGCAACTCATGGGGGAATAGGACACTAGTTTTTCCTATTTCCCAGAGATTTGCTTGTTCTAGGATACCTAGGCCAGGATTGGCATTAAAAAAACCGGCTATATACAAACAAAACTCACTGAAAAGAGGGTTTTTTTTAATGTGGTGAGTTTCATTACTTTTCACCACTGTTATAAGCCTCAATGATACAATAAACTATTATAAAAGGCTTTGCAGAGATACACACACATAGATGCGCACATATGTGCAAACAAACTCACCTGAAGAATCTTGTTGGGAAGAAGTAGAAGCAAATGGGTCTTCATCATCACATGAAGGCTCAAAGACCATTTTTGCAGAGGCCTGTTTTGTTGTAGAGGTAGACGGCTTCTCATATTGGTTAGTGGCAGAGGGTGTTCCAAAATATTTCAAAAGAAGTGCCCCTGCAGTAAAATTGAACATAACTGACCAATGCCTGAATAGTTTAGTACAATTTATTTAAAATGTAATTAAGCATAATTTATTGAACTTTTAGTCTGTAATCTAAAATGTAATATTTTCTTCATTCTATTTCATGACATGATATGTGCTGTATGTTTTGTTGGAATAAAACCTAAAGCAATTTTAACTATTTATACAACAAAAAAATTGCCATTTTTACCAATTTCCTCTCAATGTTGTGAAAATAACAACTCAATTAAACCCTACATTAAACAATTTGTTAATGATACATCTGTAAGTATAGATCAATTTTTATTTATTTATTTTATATTTTATTTTATAATATTATTATACTATAGTATTATTATTTATATTTTATATATTTATTTTTTATAGTAGATTTTAAATGACTCAAAAAGCTATATCACAAAATAGCAGTATAAATGATAGTGAAAAGTAGATGGCATTACCTTCCTCCTTTGCTCGTTTCTCCTCTTCTTCTTTCCGCTTCTTTCTAAATTGAGTACCTGATAACTTTGATCTTTTCTTATACATTTGCCGTTATTTGACAGATCCTGATGGAAGATTGGTCTGTAATGTATTTATATACTTAACTATTTAACCAAACCTATAAAAGTAGCATTACATAGGTTAAAGTATTAAATATAAGACTTTATTTTCAATAGTATACTAATCTGGAAGCATTGGAGAATAAATAGGCCTACTAAGAAATTTTGCATTGTGCAGGTTAAAACGTTTTAGGGGAAGGGTTGTTGCCGGCAGAGATGGCATTGATTAAATCACTTGATTTTTTTATAAAATAAATCAATGATTTTTTTCGATTTTCTTTATTCTTTAAAAAAAACCATTCCAATTGTTAAAAAAAATCAGTTCTCTATTATAAGATTTTTAAACTATTCTAATAAAAAATTGAATTCAAAACTGAGCTGATTTTCTATTTTTGTCGTTCGGTGGTAACAAATTATTTTTGTGAAACGTCACAGATGTTTTTTATATTAATAAAAAAATATATATATTTATTTTTTATAATTTATTCTATTTCAATTTATATCTTTATTTCTTTATTCTTATTTTTATAGTTTTGGAGGGGTGATCACGCCGCCCCTTAACAAGTGCCACCCTGGGCGGCTGCCCATATTGCCAATAGGCAGAACCGCCACTGTACCAAAGTGAGAATATAAGACTGCCCTTCACTAGACGGGGGATGGATGGGCCCAACCAAGTCTATAGCCACTCTGAAAAAGGGTTCGGAAATGACGGGGATTTTCTGCAGGGGAGCCGGCGGTACCCGGTCTTTAGCGGTGGCCTTCTGGCACAGTTCGCATGACTGGCAGTAAACGGCGATCTCTTTAGCGGCGCCGGGACAAAAGAAGTATTTAAAAATACGTAGAGATGTTTTGTTGTGACTGAAATGTCCAGCTAATAAGCCATCATGTGCGATTTTTAATACCCGTTGAGAGTAACACCGGGGAATGCACAAGACTTTATCCGACGGGATGGTTACTTCAGCCGCCGTCCGGAATAGTAGTGAATTCTGCACCTCGTATCTTATTTGTTTGTTCCCGCGAACAGATTATATTTCGTTTTTCGCTGACTTCTCCCGGACAGTCCTTCTGGACGGTAGCGAAGGCTTGGGAATTAAGGTCTTCGTATTCAGGGTTCTCAAGAGGAGATAAAGGGGGCAGGGCCACTGCCCTCTTAGTTGCTTGAATCCGTGTGACTACTGGCTGAGCCACCGGATTTGGGGAGTTGCGTGAACTAGCCTATTAAGACAGAACAGAATTTAATATGCGCTGCCACTACCTTGGTCCAGCCATTGAAATACTGACACTGGTTGTGGCATCTACCCAGGAAGTCCTGGACGACCGCGAACCTCTTGTGCTGGGCACTGACTGGGGGAAGCAATTTAT
>OZ018320.1:142167657-142290157 GCA_963969495.1 Ceratothoa steindachneri | reverse complement strand
CCAAATTTGTACAGTACCGGCCTTTTTGGAGCACACTTCGTGTCACGCTGGAACCGTGCCAGTGAATACGGATGGCTCAAAGTCTCAAAAAGGAGTATTTCCACGCCGTATTTCCTCTGTTTGAAGTCAGCGGGTTCTGCCAGGCGCTGCCTTTGTGTTCACGGCCGAATTGGTTTTAATACACCGCTCGGTACGGGAGATAACGCGACGTGCCCGGTTTGGAGACCGGATTGTGATTTATAGTGACTCACAAAGCACCCTGAGTGCTCTCGGGGCATTGGAATCTCTGCATCTTCTGTTTCGCGATTTCAGTTACGCCACGGTTTTGTAGAGCCGAGCGGATGTTGAGATTATCTTCTGCTGGGTTCCTAGAAATTGCGGGGAATGAGGGCGCCAAAGAGTCCGCGACGAATAGGCGACCAGAACAAAGTTTCGCTCTTCCTCACACCGATTACATGGACAGGAATACGGGCGGCTCAGCAACAAAATGGGAGACAGTCGAGGGGAACTTAAAGTTACGTGCCATTGTGCCGCGACTGTTCCCATGGATTTACCCCACAATGGCACCGTGGCTTCAGGTCGTTTTCCGTCGTCTTTGAACTGGGTCACTCACAGGACACGCCGCCATTTGGAGTGCTCGCCTGCACCTTACTGCCAACGACTGAGTTGTACCCCAGACTGTTGGACACATTCTTGTTGAATGTCTGTCTGGGTGATCTACGTGCACGTTACCTGTCCCAGCACCGGGAATAGCGGGGTCACTACCGCTTGTTCCTTGTACTCTGGATGGGTTCGAGCACAGAGACTTGTGAATTATCTGACTTTTAGTACGAGACTAGCTTCCTCCATTTTATTCTACTCTCTTTTATGTTGGTCGCATGACCTTGCGCCGGGGGTAAGGCGGGCCTTTCCCCAACGCCTATCGTGCTTCCTTCCTTTTGCCTTTATTCTATCTCTTAATATTTTTGTTTGTTTTTTCATGGTTTTGTTTTTTTCGTTGTTTGATTTGGGGATATTTTAAACTAGCCTAGTACTACTAGGTTGAAATTTTATTTGCGGAGGCTCGTACTATTTAAGGCAGTCGCTAGATGGGCGCTGCTAAAAATAAAAAATCTTGCTTTTATTTATGTGTTAAAAGTAGATTTATTTGCAAAACTCAATCATTTGACTTTTATTTCCTTGATTCAAGCTAATATCTGGCTGGAGAATTTCCATGCCTGTCCGTTTAAGGTCAGGGGCGGATAGAGGCTTCAAGTCTGGCAACCTGGGGAGAACCGTGTCTGAAAAAACCTTTGTTGGGCTAAAACACGTTTAAAACAAGTATTTATTACAACTTTCACTGGTTAAAACAGACTAAATTAATCTGCATTTATGACTAGAAGAAATCAAAGGTAAAAGACTCGATGAAAATAATTTAAGATCACTGCGATTTCATAACATTCCAACATCCTACCATTATTCACTATACAAATATATACATATTGGTATGTATATTTAATATACAGTACATACATGGTATTATTATACACATTACAAATATAGCTTGTAAATAATAGGAATTCTCGCAATTCTGACAATTAAAGTTAATGAAATGGCAGAGATGGAATCTTCGGATTGAATTTCATCACAAATCAACTTCTCTTTCCATTACTGTTCTCCATCTGAAACAGAGAATAAAGGTGTAAGAACCTAAAAAAAATAAAATTGATCCATTTACATGAAAACTGTAAATGAAGAAAGAGTTTGCTCCTGATTCCCATTTACACTTCCCCGTGGTCTCTTAGTTCAGGTCATCTTACCTCAACGGTGATCTACCGCCGTCTTTACTGCGTCCAACCGTTTCACTTCTACACTTTCTCAGTTATGTCATTAAGAAAAGGGTATAAGTATTGTACTATTCGATCACACGATTGTGTTGTGTAAGAGGTTTAAATTTGTTGTTGTATGATTGAGAAGACGTGGAAAAGGTGGAAAGGAAGGGATAAACAGAAGTGAAAGGTTGTTGAAGCAAATTATTGGAAGAGTACGTGAGAATGATTGAGAGAAGAGTGGAAGTAATTAGTGTGAACATGGAAGTAGAGCAAATGTGGAGAGGCTGTAAGTGAAACGTGCGGTGGAGAACAAGAAGAAGGCGTATCAGCAAATGATTAATAGGGCAGATGAGAATGTCGGGGTGATGCGAATGTGGCATACAAGAAGGCGAAAAGAAAAGTGAAACGAATAATTAAGTTGGCGAAGGCGCACTCCCCCACTCCAGAGGAGTCAACAGAGCGAAAGCAGCGATGGGACGGGATCGACTCCTCAGCATCGGGGTGAACTCCATGAAGCGATCAACCATCCACCTTACTCGCTTACCCCTGGTGAAACTGAGTCCTACTCATGCCATTGAGTAGTACCTAAAGAAAGGGGGCGAAGAGACGCTGGACTGGATGTACCTACTCACATTCAATCACTTTAACACTCCATACCCAACACCTCTCAAAATAAGGGCCTGGGCGAGAGCTGGCCTCATCGCCCAACACTGACGCGAATCCAGGGACATCGAACAAAACCCTGGCCAACTCCTCAGCAGCACCTTCTACAGACTGCGCTGTAAACATGGGAACGCCGCAATCAAGGGTGCAGTCGCCATACGCTTGTCTCACTACACCACATTCTGTGTTGGTTTTCGATATGGCATCACTCACACGACTACTTTCCCTTGCGCCACATGAACAATCTACACAGTCCTGCACCTCTTCACCCAGCCGTCTTTCAACCTCAAACCAACACACCCCACTGCATGCCAATGCACATTATCCCTTACCAACAACCATTACCCCAGCCCGCACCACACAATCGAGCTCACAAACACGCGCACCTCCTCACCCAACATACGTTTCAAGACAACACAACGGCATACGCAATCAGATCCTGGACAGACTCGGAAACGAAGGGAAAGGAGGCCTAATCACATGCATCAGAGACGACATCCGCCTTCACCAACCCCTCGTAATACCACACACACAAAACTACAACTTTCACAAACTCTTGCATACTTCCTCCTCGTCCTTCCCACCGAACTATGAGTCTGCGCAAAACAAACTCCCAGCACAGCCAGACAACACCCTTGTTCTCGGCGACTTCAACACCCACAACCACTCCTGACTAAAATACAAAGACATGCGCAAGAGCCCGCGGGATCACATAACACCTAAACCGCCTATTCGTCCTGAACAATACCATCTCGAACCTGACACGGAAGCATTCTAGCACCTAGCTACCTAAAACCTGGAAACCACAGTCAATAATCAGTTCACGATTGTGAACTGAAACCCTTGAACACAACTACGGCCTGATCACCGGTTGGTGTTAAAAACAATAAAACCTGCTCCCACCTACCCATAATGACCGCTCCCTGGCCCTTTCGTTAGCGTTTTTTTGTTGGTTTTCTACTTTTTATGTTATTAATATTGTCTAATATATAGGCTGAATTGATCTCTGCGACTATGCCCCTGTGGCTATTCGCCAGATGAGCGACTGAAAAAAATGTACTTTCGGGCTCACTAGTGATCGTCATTCTGATCTTTATGTAAATTTTATCTACATGCCCGACATGAGAACAGCTAAGACAAAACATACCTAAATTTGGAATGAGGTATCTCTGGGAGAACCCAGTCCAGTCGGCAGAATTATCTCGCATAGACTAGTCCTTTCACTAAGTCCATGGTAAAGTGCGGTTTTTACCAGCACATGAGAAACACCAAGTAGCCGAAGAGCACTCTCATTTTACCCCTGGACAGGGTCAGTGGCATTCATCAGGCCGGTCACGTCCTAGTAACGAACGACCTTCGGTTCCCTACAGAGAACCCTAGCTAATGACCAACACTGATGCAACACGTGTATCTTGAACGACACGTTCCTATCGTTAGAATGGATAATCAAAAGACGTTTGAAGCCGGCGGGCTCGAAACACCAGATAGCAGCATGGTGAGAAGTTTCGAGGTCAATGAAGTTCCAATCAGCCTGCTATTACCCGTCCGTCGCTTGAGGAAGGACGGCAGGATGTGCAACCTTATTCTCTCCTCCTCCTCCTAAGGAGGCCTCGACCCCGGACAGATCAGCCTCGACCTGGCCCTTCGCCGAGATGTTAAACTGAGCCCTTTTTTCAAGCTCCATCAGAAGGAGAGTCCCTCTCCCTTCAAATCAGTGAAGGCCCGTGTCCCTTTAGGAGGATCTTCCCAGGAGCGGATTTAGTCTAGGGAGTATTTCCCACAGAGTTACTCTACTCGGTGGGAGGGGCGCTCCCGTTGGGGCGAAGTTGCCTGGGGCCTATCATCACCTCAGGAGTAGCCTCTATTTCGCCATCCCCTTTCGAGTCGTGGGGGATCTTGACTAAAGGTTTAATAGGCTCCTAGCCTTCGTCTCACAAAACTTAAGTCTCGTATCTAAAAAAAAAGGGGGCGTGACCAATGGGATCCGTCTCCTTTTGTACCATCGGGGGTGGAAGATATAAGTGATAAACCCCTTTACCAATGGAAAGTGGTGGGAGGAGCCCTTCTGTTAGACCTAGGCGTGCTATCGGGGTCCTCACCCACTCCAACATCAAAGTGGGGCAAGATTTCGCTCTTTGAGGTTTCTTTGTGAATTCTGGATTCTCATGAGCGCAGCCGAGAATCCCCAACTCGTGACTATATAAAAATGTAGGGGGAAGGGGGCTTTATGTCGCATCCACCCGCTCCCGCCTATCCAGTCTCAGATCTCTCAGAAACTCTAACTCTGGGCACGTTCTAGGGTCATGTTCACGCCTATGCTGCAACACACACTAACTGGGTGTTGCCTCCCTTACTGTCGTACTAGTTGTCAGCAAGACGTCCAGGATCTGAAGACGTCATGTGACGGAGCCATAGACGGGACCTAATACATTGTTAGCCTGGCACCCAACAAGGTAGTACAATCTTATCCACCCAAGAACGACCGCAGGGAGGTGGGCCTCCCATTAGGGGCAGGTAAGGGATTATTGGGTCAATACCGCAATCCTGTCATTCGTGCCTTAACGCCCAGGCCGCCTCAAGCCTGGTCTCTTGTAACCTGTTAGCGTTAAAGGTCAGTGTTTATACAGGTCCCAAGGCTTTACTTCTGGCACAACATGAGATAGATGGTTGGGTCCTTAAACCTAATAGGATAAATAAAGAGGGGATACCCATAGAAAAAAAAAGTGCATAGAGGGACAGGTGGAACGGACTAGCTTCACAAGTCCGGTTAAAGAGATAAACTCAACTCAGTAAGCCAGGCGTTCTTTACCGAAACTCGGGCCGGGTTGAAGTACAGCTACCTTTAATCGCCTCACAGAGTTTCCTACCATTTAAGACCTTTGTGGTAGCAATCTGTTTCATCTGTACCACTATCATTTGCAATACATCATAGATACTCGAAACTTAAGAACTCTTCAAGGGTGACTCCGCGGACTCTGATATCACACACACACCCCATTCTCACCCCCCACCCCAAATACCACTACCTTACGTTTTTCGGCATTTGCTTTTAGCTCCCTCCCACACCTTGTCAAAAGCTTCGATCAATATTTCAGAATCCCTCTTCCTCTCAGCCACCAACACCAGGTCATCAACATATACCAACATAGCACCCATTCCTCATCAATCGCACACACCTTTTCCTCACTCTCATACGTACTCCTGGGTGAGACTGGATCTGGTATAGCAACGGTTTCAAAACGGAATTCTTACTCACCCGACCCATTCGAAATTAACACCGATTGTCAAAATATTTATCAAATTTCGTAAAGAACATGAGACAATTTCGGATCCTAAGAAATTGTCCTTCGCTTTTTAAGAGGCGACCTGGCGACTACCACCACCAAGGGAGTCGCCGTAATTAAAATTTCAACCTATCTACTTTAAAATTCACACACAAAAAAAACACTAAAAGAAAAACAAACGAGCAAAAGCTACAAAAACAAAACGATAGCAAGAAGAAAGCACACTTCCGCGTCGGGAGCGTGGAGACCCGCCTCTCTCCGGCGCAGGTGGATGTGACCAACACCAAAGAGAATCTAATAAAATTGAGGTCAGGCTCCTCCAAAAAGTCAAATAGTCCACAAATGTGTGTATGCATCCGCCCCGAGTTGCACTTTCTGCAATGCTACCAAATCCAAAGAGACTTACTTCTCTGCTAAATCATTGCTTTCAGCATAAAATATGAGGGGTTGCTGATTTGAGTGAAGGAGTTGGAATGCGTTGGAGGGATCCATCCCATCGAATATGTCAAGACTCTGAAATGGGAGAAAAAAAAAAATCAATTTTGAATAAAAAAACAAAAATCATACAAAAAGCCCTAAAACCAATCAGGCTACACAGCTATTATACTCGCAGACCAAGTTACGAAAGGCGGTCAATAAGTTTTGCAATTCGGATATAAGGAAACGAGATATGAAGAAAAGTGTTTTATTATTTTTCAATATAACTACCCTCGACTTCAATGCACTTCCGCCACTTATCCCTGAAGCTTCGAATTCCCGACAACCAGAAATCTCCCGACTGCTGTTCAATCCACTCCTGGACGGCGAGCTGGATATCTTCATCGTCCCCAAACTGGCGTCCACGCAGTGCAGCCTTGAGCTGGCGGAATAAAAGGTAGTCGCTAGGGGCCGGATCTGGACTGTAGGGGAGATGGTTGAGCTCCTCGAATCCGCACTCGCGCAGGGCAGCTTGTGCAACTCTGACCTTGTGGACTTTGACGACGTTAAAGTCGATCGTGGGGCGTGAGGTTTCTAGGGACCCAACGGGCAGAGACCTTGGTCATGGCCAAATTGTCGTGGATGATGTTGATAACACTTCCATGTGATATTCCAAGTTCTCGCTCGATTTCTTCGACCTTCATTCGTAGATTTTCGAAGATCATCCTCTCCACAAGGGCCACATTGTCCTCGTTGGTCACGTCTCACGGGCGTCCTGGACGGGGGTCATCTTCAAGGGACTCACGACGACCATGGCGGAACTCCCTATTCCAGCGAGCAATGGTTGCATAGGAAGGGGTGGTGTCAGTGTACACTGCAACCATGCGTTCATGGATCTCTTTTGCATTCTTGCCTTCCTTGCTCAAAAATTTGATCACTGCGCGGTGCTCAACCTTCTCCATTGTTGAAAAATTTGTGACTGACGATCTGCGATCAGCTACTGTTTCTTAAATAGACGAGAGGAGAGTGCGGCTGCAGGGCCTGAGTTGTCATAACTTGTCTTAACACCCCCACAAACAGCCACCCCCCTTCCTCTGTTTTGACCTACCGATTCGCAAAACTTATTGAACACCCCTCGTACACTGAAACCATAGTCCTCAAGGTCAAGTATTACCTTGACATAAGAAGCGCACAAATAAAGGCTGCAACCTAAACAAACTCAAACCCCCTACAACAGTACATCGCATAACACACTTCTACACTTCATTCAATCCTCTATCCAATCACTTTCACACACCATGCTGATGTACGGCTGCCTCACATCCACCCTTCTGCCTATCTCCTGCCTACCAAGCTTGAAACGAGGGCTCAACTACACTCCAAGACAACAAAGCAACTCGTTATGGGAGACTTTAAGGTTCGCCTTGTCTGATTCGAGTGCCAAAGAGTGTCACAAAGACCAGCCACATCACAGAGCAGCTAGGCCACCTATTCATCATAAAGGACTCCTTCAACCTCGCTCACAAACTGTTCAAAATCTACACCCAAGACGCTTACACAGACATCCCACACTGTTCTTTAAACCTATCAACCAGAACAACCTAGAAGACATACCCCGCACTATCTCTCGTTATAAGAATCGCCCTCTGGAATAACATACCTCCACCAAGTACAACAGAGCTGACTAACCTCAACAGACAACACGAGGTAACAAATGCACGCCGAAGGAAAATATAAAACAATAACTCAAACTTCTTTGGGAGTTATGAACCACTCGTCAAAACCTGAAACAACCACGAAACCAAAAGGACAACTGGCAACATCCTGTCACTTGTCCAACACCAACATAACGATCAGAAGACCCACCACTAAAACAATAGTGAACCAAGTGCACACGGAATTATCTAATCGAGCACAAATAATTTCGACTTCACCCAACAAGCAAACACCTTCATACAACACTGAAAAAAAATGAGTAACAAACCAAAGCTGAAGAATAGAACTATAAACACACGTGCACAACAGAGTAGGGTATTTCAGTACAATTCAGTGCAGACATGGTATCCAAAACTATTCAGTAGTCAAAATCTTTCCAACTTCCGACCTGACAAAATATCAGACAAACCTGAAACACCTAGATCCCAAATCACTCACAAATCTTCAACCACCATCTCCCACGATTCACTTCCGAACGCTTGGAAATTTGCCATCTTCAAACCAAACAACCCCAGCCCGAAAAAAATCCCGTATTATACTGCCCCATCTCCTTACTCTGCACCCTTTCAAAATCATGGAACGTTTCCCTCTCGAAAAAAGATGCACCAACACATCCCACCCAACGCCTTCTAAGAGGAATTTATCTCATGTCATTTAACAAGTACATCTTCACAATATCATATTCAGCTCGTGTAAGAATGGTTCACTAAACTTAGACCATCACAGCGGATCGTTATGGAAACAAAAATATAACCAAAGCTTTCGACGCTCTACTCCAACACATACTCAATACAACACTAGAAAATAAAAACTTGTTTGTCAACTTCCTACATACCCATAATATAACAATGCCACGAACCCACCACTTACAGAACGGAGTAGTACAGGAAGCTCTAATCTCCCAACCTCTTTCTCCACGACACCTTTCGCAACACAAGCATTACACCCTACATATACACAGAAGCTATGACTATATTCGTCCAACACCTAAAATGCCTACATTCAACTCGAACTACACAACGATAACTCACCAGACTCGAACTCCAGCAAAACCTGATGAGTGTCTCCACTCAAAATCTTTTTATGCTCTTAACATCTCTCACCAAACAGTACAACGTTCAACTCGGCATTATAATATACCCCCCCGCGCCTACTCCACTCCCCCAAACAAAAACAAGGGTTCGTTGTCGCTCTTGACATAGTACTGAGATTCAGACAGTACAAAGCAAACAAATGTGACAGTTCAAGCACTCACAAACATTTTATCGAGGCGCACCCCCAAAATCCAACACCCACACTTACAATTTGTAGATCTCCCCATCTGTCACACTCGCTTACGCTAATACAGCTTGGGCAAGTGATCTTACAAAGTTATTTTTCAACACGGACAAAAACACTACGCCTCGCCACCAAACACGTTCAAGCACACAATAAACTGCCTCAATGTGAAGGTAATACCCATAAAAACACGAGCACTACAGGGATATTTCTTAGCACCATATCAAACCCTAGCCCCCCCCCCCCACACACACACCTTAAAGAAGACCCGTACTATAATCCTCTATAAAACATGGCAGAATTTCAAGAATATGCTACACTCTGATACTCTGAGACAGCAATCCAATCCATTTCAGGGTACAAACCGACTCCTGAACACCATTACACCAAGCAACGACGCCCAAAATACCAATTATATAGGACGAGGTATTAGGCTGGTGAAAAAAAGTGTGGGCCGTCTGAAAAGTACTTGAAGAGGGGCTAATCCCGGAGTGGGTCCATTATTCTTTAGCCAAATATGGACAAATGTTGGCCCCAAACTCCCGTGTAGAGTGCCCGGCTCGACCCGTTCCTTACCTTGAATTCCGTATTGACGCTGTAGCCGAGAATAGGAAGGCTGTTGAGGGCACAGATGTCCTCGGGGGCACGATACTCATAAAGGACCTTGTCCTTGAGCACGAACCAACTGTGACGCCAAGCTTTTCTGCTGAAGTGCCGGAGGTAACCGCAAATCTGTGACGAGTGATCACCACCGCAAACCTTGAAAGACAAAATAGATATTAGAGCAGTTTTGTTCGTCTTCCATTGTCATTTTTTATGCGAATTTCATTGTTTCTACTGCCCATTTTTCTTTCTCTTTAATGCAGACTACCTTGTTATTTGCTTAATTATACCCTCTCCTGACCATTGTTCTAAGTCAGGAGCCTTTACGCCTTGACATGAGAAGCACACAAATACTAGCAAAGCCTCCACAAACTCAGAGCAGCCACTACACTAAGTGGCAGAACATCCATTCCCACAAAGGAAGATTAAAATAACAACCAATTTCTACTACATTAGCGATAGGCTATCAATTCTCCCTCCCCGCCTCTACAAACCAACTTCTAGAACTATTCAGTCACTTACACAGCGCACCATGCTGCGTGGACGACCCCGTGAGATCCACCCTTCCTCGGGAGCACAGTCCACCTGGCCATGCTGCGGTGTGGAAATCATCCCAGCCCTTCTGAACCATGTGAGGAAGCTAGATGTGAATGTGACCATTGCAGATGCGTTCATTATGCAACACTGCCCCTCCCCCCACACACAAACACATTATGGAAGACTACTACACACAAACACCACCGCCAATAATACAATTTACACTCTCCGAAGGCGCTGTTGGAAAACCCGGTACAGGCCATATCATTCGTCAGGCTCTTGGTGCTGCTCGCTCAGAAAGCCTCAAGAACATCAACAACTAAGAAAGGTTTTTACCACAAAGGAAATTACAAGAGTAGAATCATTTTAGAGTTGATCAAATGCTAAAAAAAAAGAAGTCAACGAGAATGCGACATTAAAGGGAGGGAAATATGCGAAAGATACGACATAAAATTGGTAAAAATAGATATAAAGGTCATAAGGATGAATTCTAAGGCATATAATTTTATGATCCTACCAGGCAATGGCTTCGCCACTCATCCCTATGGAAGAAGCTGACGCTTCAATACTGAGATTAAAATTTAAAATCTAAAAAAAAGCAGCCACGGTTCAATTTTTATAAATTTTCTGAACTTAACCAATTATAATAATTTTAAAAATGAACTCTAAACTAAATTTCTTCCCCCTTCCTTTCAAAATATCACGTTGCTAAAATATAGTTATAGAAGAAGATATATAAAAATAAATTTTCTGAACTTAACCATTTGTAATTCTTTGAGTTTTAAAAAATTCACAAAATTTCGATACTTCTATTTATTTCTAAACATCACCATTTTGTTTTTTGATAATATAAAAGAATTATTATAAATAACTTTGATAAAAAAACAAGTCATTTGTCCACTAAGGAAAAAAAATATTTTATTAATTTTTCACCCATTTTCAAAAATCCCGTTATACAATTATAGAGTTAGTGATGATGATGATACTCATATAAGTGGCTGGCATAAAAGGCATATTTCATAACCCCTAAAAACTTAAACCAATTCAGCATCTCATAAAGGAGGTTAGGAACATCTCTGGGGGACTGAAAGGGATAAAAGAGAGTGAAACGGGATTCAAAATTGTGCAGCAAGTGTGTAAAGACTTGCTGTGTAAAGTCATATTATTAAAAATTCACACTAAGTACGAAATCTTTCAAGAAAATAAATAAATACCCTCGTAACCAAAAAATAATAAGTGTATTGTAAATCTTACAGCTCTCTAGGTAACTAATAACTTTATTTTCAAATGACAGCTCTTCTACCAACCTTGCTTATTGTACGTTCATGCAACTTTGCGAACAAATACCAACCTCTAGCAATCTGTCCGGTTTCCGAGACTTTCTGATTCGGGAGTCTTTGAAGCCTCGTTGGCTAAACCTTCCTTTGATAGTGGTGATGGATCTTCTAAAAAGTTTCTTTTCTTCGATATCATTAATTTCCTCTTCCTTTCCCTCCATCCGCTGCACAACCTCTTGCAATTCATCGAAGCAAATGTCGCACACCCTCTCTGCATTGTTATCCAAGTAGGCCAGAGGCGCGCGGTTGGCAGAGCAATAGCGACAGACGACCTGCAAATGCAAGTATAGCTAGAGACCAAATCTAATGAAGCGCTTGATTATGGGAATAGCAATGGGTACCCCCCTTTTCACCGCATCGGATACACCTAAAGAGCGTTCGTCCATATTGAGCGAGTACCCAATAAGCCAATCACTTGGAACGGATGAGGAGAGTCTCTCAGACGTACCCATTGCAGGATGTAGAATACTCATCGCTCTTCCAACCGTATACCACGACTGTGTACATAAGTTAACTTGCAGCATTATTCACCTATTGATAGCATGACGTTTCGGGTACATATTATTATTTATAAAACTTCTTTGAAAAGGCTTTAGGTTTGAGTGGTTGAATTTCGTGCGAGCTCTTGAGAGTAATGAAAAGCCGTCATAGTAACTTGTTGAATGATGAAGCCTTTATTCCGTCTCCGTTGAGTAAAATGACCCAGTAAAAATAAGCTCAGTACCGTATCAGAGCGTGGATTCTTTTACTCCAATTATTCATCCAATTTCCCCTCATTTTTCTTCGGCCTCACTTGTTTTCTGGCTAAATGGGCTCCGTACAGCGCCATAAATGGTTAGAATCTTATTCCATTAGGTATTTCCAACCCAACTTAAACCTTTTCAATTACCTGCCTTTTTTCTATGTCTGTTTTCCTCCACACTCTCCTCTCCTCATTCCAATCATTCAATGAATAGTAACAAAAGTTCAAGAGAAGCCCATAAGAAATCGAGTCTACCTTTCCTCGAGAAGTCTCACCTTGCCACAAGCTCTGCAGTGATGTCTCCTGAAAGTAAGCGTGAATTCCGACGTACATAATTGGCACATCGTGACCCTGTTGTCCGGCACCCACGCAGGAGCCTGCAAAATAGGATATATGAATGAGGCCACTATTTGCAACAGTCGACAAAAGACAATGATGAAAGGTAATCGAACGAGGCCAGAAAGTAATCAGTGAGTAACGGGCGCGGAATCGTTATCCGCTATCTTATTTCGCATTGCATTTGGAGGACGCTGCATCTTTTTATAACGCCATAGTTGGGGTCGAGGAACCGTCCGTCATTCACACACAAAACATTGGTGAAATCGCGAAGACAAAACGCATTTGGGAGCTCCACAAAGACCAGCCAGGACATCGCTGGTCGCGCTTCATCAGATGGCGCTGCGTCTAGCGTGTTTGTCCAATCCTACCATAATAATGGAATTCACATTGTAACCGATCGCGTTTTACTACAGCTGTAGCGTAATTTTTGGTTTTTGTCAAAAGCCACACTAAATAAAACAAAATTAGACCGTTTTGTAGATCGATAAGAAATAAAATTAATTTGAAATAGACCGATGAAGAGAATATACGAGGGCGAGTGTGAAGGATGGACGACACGCTCCCATCGTTCTATATTTCTACGCTCCCCTCATTCTAGATTTTTATGCTCCCCCCATTCTATATTTCTACGGTCCCATCATGCTAGTTTTTAACGCTTCCATCGTTATGGATTTCTACGTTACCCTGATTCTAGATTCTACGTTACCCTGATTCTAGATTCTACGCTCCCCTCATTCTAGATTCTACGCTCCCCTCATTCTAGATTCTACGCTCCCCTCATTCTAGATTCTACGCTCCCATCATTCTAGATTCCTACCGTCCCATCGTTCTAGCTTTCTAAGGTCCCCTGATTCTAGACTTCTTCAAAGACTATATCAACTGTATTAATATTTATCCTATTGCAAATATATGTTTTTAGTTTAAGTCGGAATATGTCTTTGTTTGGAGAAGGAATGAGGAAAGGGGGCACATATTTTTAAAATGTACAGAAAAATAAAGGATTAATGACAGAGGTGAAGGATTACAGCAACGACTAAAACGACCCTAACTACCCGAGCAAAGAGTGGGGGTGTGGGGGTGTTATAACCTCCACGAACAAGTTAATATACAACCCAACCACTCTAAACTACCAACTTAATCCGCTTATGAAGCAAGCTTGCCATTCGTATATGCGGTTTCCCTGTGTCCCATGCTTGTTCGTGGAGACTCGGGCATTCGCTCGTCCGCACCAACATTAAACAAGCATTATTGTGTGGGGGGAAGGGGAAAGGGGTTCCCAACTAGTACACCTTTATCGTTTCTCATCTATGTTTTGTTCCCCCCTAGTTTTGTTTATTCCTTCATTCATGCCCCCCTCCCCCCGAGCCAAATACCTGAACAACAAAGCGAGACTTAATCTACACTTTTGCCCAAGTCTCATACTTCAGGTACACTGCCCCCTGCAGGCCAATGGATTATATTAACCTCCCCCTCATTCAGAGCTTTGCCAAAAGTCAACTTAAGAAACTGTATTGTGCCTGTCTACTTGAGCCTTTGCCAAGTAAGACCTCGGAAACCAATAGACTGTAGCCTCTATTGCCACTGTATCATGTGACAACACGATAATCGAAAATTCTAATGGACTTCCTCTTACGGCGCAAACCACTTGAGGACGCGCACACCCAAACTCTGAACGAGGTAAAGTTAAAAAGATATTCTGATCATACAAAGGCTTCATTTCATATTATTAATAATTATTATATTAACCATTCCGTATTACACTCGTAAGAAAAGAAAACTTTCGCGTGCGCGGCTTGCCAGACAAGCGGCCCCTATCCAGGTTTAGTGGCCTTTTTCGACACTCGCGACTATATTTTTATACATTGAAAACCATTGTGGACACTGCAAGAATGTTTTTAAAGTGTAAAGAAAGTGGTGAACTTAGGGAAAATGAAATTGTATGAAAGGTACATAACTAGAGTAGTTTAAGGAGGCTTTGACTCAGGGCGCTCGGGCACTGGGGTTACGCAACTCTCCTGAATCTACGCTTCGACAATGGATTCAGTTCAATATCCCTGATAAAGGCCATAATATAATCTTCCGGTACCCATTATTTTGGGCACGAACACCAATTAGCGGTGGTAAGAAACAAAAAAAATTAAAAAGTGCATCTCTGAAAATAGCTCAAAATACCGGGTCTCCTAAAGTCACGATGCATAAACAAGAATTAGAAGCCCTGAAGTAATTCTCTACGCGTAAGAACGAGTGGTTGCGGATCTCGGATTGTCGCAGGCCAAATCTTGAAGGACAGAGACTGTTTTTTCTAGATGAAACTAGAGGCTTTGTAGAAACTAGAGGCTAGGGACTAGCCGATTGCCACAAAGTTAAGTTACATCGACTGTGGTTAATCGCCGGAGATAGTCCGGTTTCAGGTCTTTCACACGCTGGAGATAACCGTGGTTCGTAGCCTACGTTAGTCAGTAAGCCCTCACTGGGAAATTAAAGGCATCTTAAATGAGAGTAGATCGGTGGTAAAACCCATACCATATTATTGGGAAGGGGCACCTTGTAGAATACCGTTTATTATTATAATTAATCATTTGTGAGTGGATGCGAGGCAGGAAGAATAATGTGTGTTTGTCGTAAAAAGCGACTAAACCCGGATATGGAGAGTGGGAGGACGAGCACGCGAGAGTTGTTCCTGTAAGAGAATACGCAATGGAGTCAATAAAGGAAGGGGGGGGGGGTTGCTGTGGACCCTGTGCACCTATACCAGTGGTAGCGTTGATTAGTGCCTACCACATTGTGGGAAAGTGGTTGATGGCGATGATTAACACTAAAAATAGGAACTAGACTATATTGTACAAGGAAGACACGCAATTGAGGGTGTTGGGCAGGAAGGGCACGTGATTGAGAATTTAGGACAGGGAGAACACGCAATTGACGGCTTTGGGGAAGGGCACGCAAGACTGTCTGATGCAGCATAGTGGTCCCTGCTACCTCTGGCACCCTTTGGGTGGGTAAGTAGCGTAGAACATAAAAATTATCGTAAACTTCTTTTTTTCCCCTATTTTAATGATTATTTTTACTTAGTTTATGATTCTAATTATCATCCTTTGTTATCCCCAGAAATCGTGGCGTCGTGGTCCGTCCTTCGCGATTCAGAGAAACCCCGATTCATTGACCGCATTCGAGCCGCCGCCACACTTCGTGAAGCGAGAGGTGGTGGTGCAAGTTTCACAACACGAAACTGTGCGGTTGAGAAATTGAACGGATCAGATAAATTTGTCAAAAGGAATTGGAACAAAACACCTGAAGAATGCGAAGCAGAATCCGAGAAGGAAAGCCCGAGAAATTGGCTCAAGAATCCAGTGTGAGCGTTTGCTGCGTCACGGCGCCGAGGGGAATCTCGGCCAAAACCGGGGGGGGTTTTAATTGCTCATAAAATGATTTCTTTTATTTATTTAAAGAGCCCATCTGGCACTACTTACTAGGGCAAAAGTCGCCGTGATTAACGCAAAGCCTAATACTAGGATATATTAAAAAACAAGAAAATAATAAATATAAAAAAGAAAAAGGCAAGACAAGCTAAAAACAACAAATAAAAACACAAAACAGAAGCTACAAGAAGAAAACGCGCTCCAGTGTCGGGGGTAGGCCCGCCTCACCCCGGCACAGGAGCATGCGACCTACAACAAAGTCAAATAAAGCGGAGGAGACCAGCCTCCTCCTTCAGCAAGGCTGTGCGCACTTCAGAAAATGAAATTACGAGGAATTAAAATGTGCAGATGGTACATCGCCCGATATTCGAGGGGCTGGGGACAGGGGCGGGGGTTTGTTTTGCTAAGTCTTCCGCTGATTTGCGTCGAATTTGGCAGAGAAATGGAACCGATGCCAGGAGCCTTCGGGAAGGGTAATAAACACTTCCTAAGGGCACTTTCTCGTTAGAAGAAGATGGGCATCACCTAGCGGAGTCAAACAAACATAATACTTCCTGGCACCTCTCCACAAAAAGGATTTGTTTGCTCTTGGTGCCCTCGGGCTCACCAGCGATTGTCATACCGACCTTTATGTGTATTTCATTATCCTGTCAGGATCCGCCTGGATAAAGGCAGGTTGGCGAACCATTACTAGTACTACAACCTAGCGGACTAACGCGACTTTTCCTGTCGTTAACCTATTTCAAAACCATAACATTCGTTAACGGGCGAATAAACTATGAAAAAAAAAACGAAAAGGGGAAAATAGAAGTCCCAATAAAAAGGGAGTAACTAAAAGAAAGTCGAGAAAGTTAAAGCAAATATATTCTAACCGCGATGGCGCATTTGAAGCGAGTAAGTAGCGTTTATAATTTTCTACAGTCAAAAGAGGAATATTTGACCATCAGCTCAGAACTGCGACATTCCCGGTAATATCGAGAGAGGGCGAAATGGCGAGAGCAAATATTAATTCACGAAGCATCGTTGGTCAATTCGAATTTTAAAGAGACTTTTATCGCCTTAGTTCCAAGGGCAGTTGCCTGCTCCTCCCTACTTTGCGTACAAACGGAGTTCACCAAGAGGAATATCAAAGAAAATTCAATCTCGCAACGGTTGACCCAGTGCCCAAATAATATCATCATCATCAACCGCTTTTCCCTCAAGATAGAATTGCCACGCATCATCGCTCAATCGGTATGAATAGACGGGGGCAGTTAGGACAAAACTTTTGGGTGCGCGTCATCCAAGGCTAGCGGCCTCTATCCGGGTTTAGCCACCTCGTACAACACGTGCCGGAAGTGCAAGAGTGAACGATAATTCTTACCCCACATACAAGACGGCCAAATAAATGAGATGGCAAGGGTTTATTTTCGCCTTTCTGACATCCAGACATATTGTTAATCAATCCAAATTTAGCAGAAACAGAAAAAGGGCAATTTTTTTTATTATTATTTAAGGCCACTCATCTGAAATTTATACCGTTTCCCTCTTTGGCCTAGGAGCCAACAGAGCTGGGAATAATGCTACTAATTATTATTATTATTCCCAACAGAGCTGGGAATAATAATAATAATAATTCGCGATCGCTGCAATCGAGGAGGGCATCGGCGGTTGTGGGGATGTGGGTGTCCTCTCTCTCTCTCTCTCTCTCTCTCTCTCTCTCTCACCTGGGACCCGAGGGCGTTGGAGTCGATGACGACGAAGTCGGCCGTCCTCGCCTTCTCAAAGGAGATCCTCCTTCTCGCGTTCGACTCGATCGCATTGCGAAGTGATGACAGCCATGCGTCGCGCTCCTTGGGCGAGCTGGAAGACATATAGCCGTAAACCCTCCTAGGAGTATTTGGGCCCAGAGGGCACGCCTACAGATGTCAACGGCAGCATGGTTGGCCAAGATTTCCCTGAATCCCCCCTTGCGGCGGTACGGAGGTAGGAAGGACGTCCCCCCCACAAAAAAAAATGCCGAGTACTGAAATTGTGCCCGGGAGTTTGGGCTTCAATGAGACCCCGAATCGTTCAGGAACCCTGAACCCAAATTAGACTGATGGGGTCCCCCCCCCCACTTCGACACCATGCAGCCCCCACCGTTGGGTTTACTAAAGACTTAATTACCCAACGAGGGCATCTCCACCACGAAGTTTGGGAGGATAGAATTTCCTCACGTGTGCGAAAGAGTAAGAATGAAAGTATGTTAGTGAAAAAAGTGCAACAGATTATGGCATTTATCAGCCTTAATTGCTACATACATTGGTTTTTAATAAAAGTCACGCCCTCGTCACTACAGTGCCGCTTCACAAAACACTGAATTCTAATTACCTTGTCACAGCACTGTCCCGTCATTGTCATACTGATCTTTATTTTAGTTTCATGATCAGGTCGGTGCCACCGCACAAATTGATAGGTGGGTTAATAAAATAAGCAAAAATACCCATTTTTTCTTACCTTTTTCCATTAATCCCTTTTTTTATTCATTATTTTTACATTTGTACCCACCCCTATCCCTTCCTTTACTAAGCCTATTTGATTGGGTTTTAATATGCTTTAAATTTGGTGCAGTCTCCTCCGAGTTGAAGGCGGACACACACATACCAACGTGCCCAATAACATTCTAGTGAAAGCCTTGAATTAATAATGGCTTACCCGTAAAAAAAAATGTCGGGAGGAGGGTCGAAAGGGAGGAACCCAGCCCGAAGCCCTACCTGGCTCGAATCGTGAAAGACCTCGAGGTGGAGATGACGGTGAACTCATTCTGGAAGTCTTCCGACTTTGGAATTTTCACTCGCATTCTCTCGATGGGAAGCTTGTAACGGAGTTTCAAGGGGCAGTTCTTACTCCCGTGAAGCTCTTGAGTCGTATACAACAAAGAGTCAGAAAGCTTCAAAGGAGAAAACGACTCGTGAATGCCAAGTGATTCAAACCCTTTATTATCATGACTCAGTCGCTATCAAACGAACTTCTTTGATTATTATTATTATTATTATCAAAGTGTGGCATGTGCACATTAATATCCCTCAATGCGTATTGCTCTCACAGGAAGAAAACTTTCGGTTGGTCGGCTTTTTCGGACAGTGACCTCTATCAGGGTTTAGTCTCTTTTTACGAGAGGCGCTGGGAGACTATTGCTACTACTATTATTACAACTATTATTGTTAAACTAGGAAAGGGGAACTAACGAGGAAACCACTGCAAAAAGGTTCCTGAAGAGATCCACAAAGAAATTGGTGAAGTCGGGGATGTGCGAAAGGTGCCTAGACAAAGTAAACAACCTGAAGCGTTGGGGACCGTGCGGACCCGCAACTCTCCTCATCTTGCCCATCCGCAAGTGGGGCTGGATGAGAGTTGCGGGAGAAGGAAAAGAAAGTACTGGGGCCGATAGGGCTCATTATAAACCTCCATATGCAAGTCCGTACAAGGAATCATAAGCTCCCTTTGCCCCTTAGCAAGGGGGGGGTAAGGTGAATGATGGGCAACCATGTTGCGTGCCCTCCCGGCCTCAGTGCCTGCAGAAGGACCTGTGGCTATACCTCTTCCACACAGTCACTTCAGCGATACGACCTTTCCGCGAGAGATGCCCTCGTTGGTTTTCGCTTCTTAGTCTTGAGTAAGAACAAGGAGCCTCTCGTATCTACCTTTCGGATTCCGTTCCCTCAATTGTAAGAGTTTTACCCCGCTCGCATCCACATCAATAAACCATACCCTCTTATCACCCACCCGCTTATGCCCTATCAAGAAACGCACATCATTTGCCCACTCCATTCGGGCTTCATCGCTATGGGGTTTTGTCTTGTGGGTTCACCCCTGGGTAGAAGGGGCGCCATGTGATGTGGGTTCACCCCTGGGTAGAAGGGGTGCCATGTGATGTGGGTTCACCCATGGATAGAAAAGGCACCATGTGGTGTGGGTTCACCCCTGGGTAGAAGAGGCGTCATGTGATGTGTGTTCACTCTTGGGTAGAAGGGGTGCCATGTGATTTGGGTTCACCCCTGGGTAGAAGAGGCGCCATGTGATGTGGGTTCACCCCTGGGTAGAAGAGGCGGCATGTGGTGTAGGTTCACCCCTGGGTAGAAGGGGTGTCATAAGTATGTGGGTTCACCCCTGGATAGAAGCCGCGCCATGTGATTTGGATTCACTCCTGGGTAGAAGAGGTGCCATGTGATTTGGGTTCACCCCTGGCTAGAAGAGGCGCCATGTGATTTGGGTTCACCCCTAGGTAGAAGAGGCGCCATGTGATTTGGGTTCACCCCTAGGTAGAAGAGTCGCCATGTGATTTGGTTCACCCCTGGGTAGAAGGGGCACCATTAGATGTGGGTTCACCCCTGGGTAGAAGTGGCTCAAATGTGTTGTGTGTTCACCCCTGCATAAAGAGGGCGCCATGTGATGTGTGTTCACCCCTGGGAAGATGAGGCGTTGTGTGCTGTTGTATCTCGTCCCGTCAAGGTTACTTCCCTGGATGGAGGCTCCAACCACGCCCCCTCGCAATCTCCCCTCCATCCACACCTACCATAGACTACCATCCACTGCTCCCGCCCCAACTAAACATTTATTCGCACAATCATTCACCTTTTACTCTGTCTTCCAACCCTTCCAACACCAGCACACTCGTACATCACGTTCCAACAATGAAAATGAGTTAGTTGGGAAGTCACCGGCTTATCTTCACAGCAAAACACGATTCTGAACCACTTACCAGAATCAAGTACACCATCCTAACCCCTCTTCTGCACAGCTTCATCAGCTGTCCCTCCCTCAGGAGCTTACGCCCGGGCTCCACCAGTAAATGTTGAGGTTTCGCTATGGTGAGTCCGATCAAAGGGCTATCCGGGTTGCTGGCGCCGTTAAGCCTCTCCTGAAGACACAGGAGACGAGCGGAATTCTCCTGAAAATATAATACAATACACGTAAGGTGGCGTAATAATTCAACGTTCCAACAAGTAAAACAAGTGGATGGAGAAATGAGACCAGTCGTTTCCTTCCGCTCCACTTTCAATCGAGCGGAATTCGATCACGCCGAGCAGGTTTTTAAGAAGTGCAGAATATCCGGGCTTCAGGGCACCAGGGCACCAGGGAACCAAGAATTTGGGCAATGTACCTTCCCCACTTTTTCACCCCTACACTTTCACCACTTTCTTGACAAACCGTTCAAAAAGACTCCACTCAGAGGTTTTCGCTCTTTTTTTCTAATTAATAGTGGTCTACGATGGCGCAAGCAGTAATAGAGAAAAGGGCTTAGGGACTAAGTCCATCTATGTTGACGCTCAGACCGGAAAAATGAACACATTTTATTCTAAAATAAGAACGGACGGAGGGACAACTGCGCATCGCAATACGATAATAAAAAGTCCCCCAGGAAAGACATTACTATGGCAAACATTGTCTATTCTGATACACTAATGACCCGAATAGTTGCGCCTTTTACAGAAAATCCACAAACTAACCAAATTCTTTGCTTCAGCTCTTATTTAGCGAGCTTGGTCGGGACCTTAATGAGATATAAACACGAACGAAAAGTGTAGCTGAAACTGAATCACAATGACGCCGATCCAATATAAACAGAAGCAAGAAACGCGTAGCATGTAAATAGTGCGGCATAACGACATATCCAACACCTAATCAACATGTATAAAAAACAGGATATTTACTTTGGCGCATACATGTGCATCTTCGAACTTAATACATTGACTATTAATTGGTCTACATATGGTAAACCTATAGTTTAAAATATTTCACTTAGTGTAGCGAGATGTAGCCAAATGCTAAAAATATAGCAGCGTTTCCAACCTTCCATATATATACGAATAGTTTCCTGCATTTGTAAGGTATGGTTGTCAGCGTAAGGGCGCCTTCAGACGATGTCATCATGGTGGCGGGAACTTATGTTGAAATTAATTAAAATGTATCGGTTCAGACGTAACTGTGGTGGCGAGGCAAAGCGTATATTGCGCACGGCTAATCTAGGGGCGACACCACATGGAAAATAACAGAGCTCTTCACACGAGACGCGACTCTCAGTGCTGCTATGACGAGAATAAGCCGCTTGTGGGGTGACTGGTGGTCAGAGAAAATAGTGGCGTCGTGTAAAGGGGCCCTAATATCAAATAATCGAACAACCTAACACTCATGGGTGAGAAACCTTTTAAGGTTACCGGGAAAATATCAAATAAAATTTGGGGTCGGGGGCAAAAAATAAATAAATACGCACCCGCAGCTGCGTGTGACCTTTAAAGCTTCCTTCTCCATTCTGGTGAGATACAGCTGGTTCTGTGTCCTCTAGACTAGATTGAGTGGTTGTGCGCGTGAGCCCAGCGTCACCTTTAGTTGCATTTAAGTTGCAAATAGTATAAAATTTTCAAGAGCGATCCGCGGGTAAATTTGGCACGTGAGCATGGTGTCCCCCCACCACTGCTGACCTCGGTAGTCTATCGATTACGATCGAAATCCACGCAAACCCCACAAGGTTTCGACATTGAAAAATATCAACAAACTTTTCCAGAGAGGAAGACCGCCAGATCCCGCAAGGAAAAGCATTGAATAACAAGGCGATGATATGTAAGCCCTACAAGGCATTAAGCTTTCCCGCTAGGAGGTAAGGGGATTGGGGTGTTGGCTTCGGTCAGGCCCCGTCTCGACAGTAAATTACGCAACGAAGGTTACATACAGGAATATAAAATACCATGATGATAACCAACGATGGAATATCGGGCAGAAAGTTTGTAGAGGAGATCTATAAAAAGAGTGGCAAAACTTGAATTGAAAATGTGTGGAAGACGTATGGCAACAGGTCCCTCTTACGACGGCAAACCCACTCAACTCTGAATTCTGGGGGACAGAAGGGCACGGTATACATCTCCAGGAACAAGCGTGTATAGTCATATCTTCAAGTACGGTTTATTTATTTTTAATTTTAGGAGCCAATCTGGCGACTGCCTACTTGGGCATAAGTCGCTGTGCTCACGACAGCCTAGTATTACGCTAAATTAAAATAAAAATAATAAAAAAAGGAAAAACGAAAAGGGCAGCAAGCAGGAAGCACGTTAGGGCGTCGAGGAGAGGCCTCAGCGCAGGCACGTGCGACCTACAAAAAACAACAACAACAAAACAGTTACAGAAGGTGAAGGTCAAAAATTCCAAAAGTCAGTGTGCACGAACTCGTCCCGAGTACAAGGGATAGCGGTAGCGACCCCGCTCATCCCTGTACCGGGACAGGTAACGTGGGAAAAGATCACCCAGACTGGGACATTCAACGAGAATATGCCAAACAGTATGGGGGACAACGCAGTAGTCACAATAAGGCGCAGGCGAGCGCTCTATCAAATGGCGGTGCATGCCGCGAGTGTGTCCAATGCGGAGACGACAGAAAGCAACCTGAAGCCGTCGTGGCATTGGGGGTTAGGTCCATGGGAACAGTCGCGGAGCAATGACACGCAACTTTAAGTTTCCCTCGACCCGTCTCCCATCTTTGCGAAGCAGCCCGGAGAACAACCCGTATTCCTGCCATGTAATCGGTGTGAGGAAGAGCGAAACGCTGTTCTGGTCGCCTAGTCCTCACAGACTCTTTGGCGCCCTCATTCCCCGCAATTCCTACATATCCAGGAACCCAGAAGATAATCTAGACATCCGCCCGGGTCGCCAAAACCGTGACGTCACGGATATCGCGAACTAGGGGATGCGGAGATTCCAATGCCCCGAGAACACTCAAAGAGCTTTGTGCGTCGCTATAAATGACAATCCGGTCTCCGTACCGGGAACGTCGCGTAATCTCCCGTACCGAGCGGTGTATTGCAACTGGCTTAGCCGTGAAGACAGACGCAGCGCCTGGCAGACCCCCTCTGACTTCAAACAAAGGGCATAAGGTGTGGAAACCGACCCCCTCTTGGGACTTGGAACCATCCGTATATACTGGCACGGTTCCAGCGTAACACAAAGTGTGCTCAAAAAAGGCCGAACGCAATACTTCCGGCGCTGTACAAGCTTTGGGAGCAGAGGCGTGGCGACAAATAGCCAAATGTGGTACCCTCGAGGGTGGCATCCTTGGCAAAACCAGGGACGCCCCCGGATCGAGAGATATACCTAACTCAGGAAAGTTTCCTGGCCCTAAAACTGAAGAGCATAGGGTATTACTGGTGCCTCTCAGCGGCATAGGCACCGTCAAGAATGCAGTGAGAGCTACTTTCGACTAAGGGAGGGGCCAGGCTCGCGCATACAGGCAAGAAATGCAGTGTGAACGGCACAGAGCGAGTGGCATCTCCTCAGCATCGGCAAGTAGGCTCTCAATGGGAGAAGTGCGGAAGGTACCGGTCGCCAGGCGCGAAGGCTGGTGTGGTGGATAGGGTCCACCTTCCGCAGCACACGCTCGGCTTCGGATGCATAAAACTCGCATCCGTAGTCGAGCTTCGACGAACAAAGGATCGATATAAGAGTACGGCACGACACGAAGAATATCCATAGCGCGGGTACAAGAGACCCTAAGACTGCGAATATGAGCCTTCCAGGTGAGGCGTCGATCAAATACAAGACCAAGGAAACCGTGCGAGTCAACCACTTCCAGGCGCACCCCATTTAGAAACAAGTCTGGATCAGGGTGGAGCCGTGGATTGCGGCAGAAGTGCACCACCTTAGTCTTGGCCAAAGAAAACGAAGCCTGTGCAGTTCAGCGTAACAAGAGACGCGGTTCAATGCCTGTTGGAGTCGACGCTCCAGAGTTGGCATCTGGGCGGCGCCAAGAGAGGTCGAAAGATCGTCCACATAGAGCGTAGCGAGAACATCTTCCGGCAGCACCGAGGTGATGCCGTTGATGCATAGGTTAAAGAGTTTAACACTGAGGAAACTTCCCTGCGGGACACCCTATTCCTGCCTAATTGAGCCGGAAAGGGCTCCCCACACCGTTAGGCGGAATCGACGATCTCGCAAAAATTCAGATATAAAGATTAGGAGGCGTTCCTCGCCCCGTTTGTGTGGAGTCTCCATGATACCGAATCGCCATGCGGTATCAGAGGCCTTCTCCAGATCGAAAAACATTGTGGCGTAGTGCTATCTACGAAGAAGGCCTCGCAGGCGGCATTTTCCAATCGGAGCAGAGTATCCGACGAGAAGTGGAACTTGCGGAAACCGCACTGTACAGAAAACAGATGGCCTCCGCTGTCCAGAAAAAAAGGCTAATCTAACATTTACCAATTTCTCCAACTTACACACGCGGGAGGTTAGAGGGATTGGGCGGAAACCGGCCGAGATATAGTGCTTGCGAAATGCGAGCACAGTAGCGATTCGCCAGGAATTTGGGAGGATACCCTCTACTCAGGACCTGTTCAAAAAAATCTAACAGAAATGCTATGCCTCCCTCACCCAGGTGTCGAACCATCGCGTACAGGACATCGTTCAGACCAGAGGTGGTGGCTGCGCACGAAGCGAGAGCGAAGCGCAACTCACTCAGAATTAAACCTGTCGTTGAAGATCTTTTCGACTCTGGAGGTAAAGTCCAGTAGGTGGCCTTCCGCGGCATCACGACGCGCATTGAATGCTGGCGGAGCAGCATCCCGGCTAGGTAATGCGGAGAAAGCGGTCGCAAAGGATTCGGCACGGACGCTGGGTCAGAGATTGCGGACGGGAGGGGGGTCCTGCGAGAACTTGCCCGAATCCTTTTGACTCGTATGCCCGCCAAGAAAAGCATCGGGCGTGCTTCGAAATATACTGGAACCTAGCACTAGCCCGACGAAATTCACAGACAGTGAAATTGTTCGGGCAGCGCTTATAGCGCATGTAGGCATAACGCTTCTGTTTGAGGCCCGTCTCACACTCCGCTGACCACCACGCGAGTGGTGGGCGTTCAAAACGGCCAGACGTTCTAGGAATAGTAGTCATGCCCACGGCGATTGGGTTGCCAGAAAAGAACTCAACAGCCTCATACACCGACCTAAACTCCTCGACTGAGATAGATAAATCAGTCATTTCCTGAAATGCGGACCACCGTGCCCGCGCCAAGCACCACCGGGGCGGGCTCTCGGGCGGCAGCGGCCCAGAAAATGATATTTGAATGGGAAAGTGATCACTATCATGGAAGTCATCGACCACCCACCACCCAAAATCAGGCTGCGCAACCAGAGAGCGCAAACATAGATCGAGGCAGGAAAATTAAGCGGTTCTCGGGCAGTGATGCGTAAACTCATCAACATTTAGGACACCTATCTCTAGCTCGCCAATTTGGTCGGCAATGACTTGACTCCGGGGATTAATCGAGTAGTCTTCCAGAGAGGGTGTCTACCGTTCAGATCTCCAAGCAAGAGAAAGGGCCTCAGCAACCGTGCCACGGCGCGGCGGAAGTCCCCCGCGTCGAAGTCGGCTGACGGTGGAATATACGCGGAAATAACAGTATACCTCTTGTCCAGGTATACTGACTGAAAGGAGGAGAACGGAGACAGCATACCGGGTGTAAATGGCGCATCGTCCTGCGCGGCCTTCATCCCGTGGTGGTGGGGGTGGCAAAACCATTATACCCGGGGATAGTGGGCAGGGAGCACGCGCCCAGCATGGTCTCCTGGAAAGAGATATCTAACGGGGCGTGGTACGAGACGAGCCCGGCGTCCGCGGCAATTCCATTGAAGGAATATGCCCTCTAGGTCTAGCTCGGAGGGGATGGGGGTGGGGCTTTCTTCGAAAAGAAGATCCTCAGAGGAATGCGCTGAAGGCGCTGTCGCCTTCGTGGACTTACCGGGGCAGGTGTTTGGCTTGCCATGCGAGTCTTTTCCTCCCTCAGCCTCGAAACCTTAGGCGAGCGGGAGGGGGGGGGGGTTCGGAGGCGGGGCCCCTCTTTTAGAGGATCCGCCGTCTCCGAGAAACCCAACACGCCAGTGGGTTTGGGCGAAGGAGCCGAAGCTCCTTTTGTGCTGTCCTCCTTTCGGAGGGCGACTCCAGAGAAGAGGGTGGGGGTGGAGTCCCCTACACTCGTAGTCAAAGGAGAGAAGTAAGCATCTTCTCCCCTGTGCGAAAGCACAGTTGAGGGGTCTCCATTTTTTCGGTGAAGCTGCCCGAGGGCGGCTCCGTTAACTTAACAGAGGAAAGTTGAGGGAGATTAATATTTTGCTCTTCATCATTGGGCATGGTGACCCTATTAATTATATGGGATGCATACGCTAATCACCCAACCCAGTAGCCCACTCTGCGAGGGGTGAGTACAGGTCCGGCAGAACCAGCTGCCGCCATTTGAGGCCACTCCTCCTGCCTAGTGGCCTGGCAGGCCATCGGCATGGCGGCTCAACCTTGGGCACAGCGTAAAATCGATAGAGTTTGAAAGGAGAAAGCAAGGGCAAGTGAGGACGGTCTGGATGGGGATGAAGCAGGTTGTTAAAAAAAACACTACCCCAGACCAGAGCTCAGGGAAGAGGGGTCGTTGCCCCCTTCCCTCCAGCTCCGATCAGGGATAGTTGGGCGAGAGGAAGCTGGTCGGCATCTACCCTGTGAAATTAGAGGCCGACCAGAGAAAGTTGTAGGGGAGGTTGTAGGGAAAGTGCGGAAGTAGGGAAAGTGCGGAAGTAGGGAAAGTGAGGAAGTAGGGAAAGTGAGGAAGTAAGGTAGAAAATCAGGCTGTCTGAAAGAAGGAGAAGAGGCTAAGCTGGGGCCGGACGGGGTGGTGAGTCCCGTCAGCACGGCAGCCAGGAAGGCAAATCGCCGCGCCCCTTACGGGGTCTTCAAGTACGGCCTCGAATCCCCTGGAGGGGAGAGCTACGGGAAGATGACGAGGAAGATTACATCCTTGAAGGCAGATCAGAATTGGGAGCAAAACCACAACAATCCATTGTTTTGGTTTTATCAGAAACCTTCGTTTTCAAAATAAGACCTTTGCTTAAAAATATATTTAAAAAAACGCTGTTGATTTATTGGCCGGAAATAAACAGCGATATTTTATTTAAACAAAATAATTACAAAAAAAATCTTGTAAAAGGATAAACAGTGGTGATAGGATTATCCGAAGTTTTTTGGCGTTATGTGATTTTTCACAACAATCGTCTACTTCATCCTTTTCTCCCTCAGTTCACCATCCTCTGAGTGCAACAGGCATACGGGGTTATTATTATTTAAAGCCAAAACTAACGAGGCAATTGCCTGCAACAAGGAGAGACTTGTAACGTGGTAAAGATGAAACGAAAGATATATATATATATATACCAACATCTTTCTGCGGGCATTGGGCCATGCAATCCACCAGATGTTAACTGCAGCATGCTGGCTCATGATACACATACCTGCATGATAGGCAGGTAGCGGCTGCTAACTAGTTCCCTCCTGGTTTTGCTCATTTGACTTTTCACTGTTCTTGTTAGGTAGCAACTTGTCAATAATAATATTATTGACAAAAAACTTACTTTTATTTAAAAATAAGTTTTATCTTTCAAGCAAACACTAACGAGGGCATCGTCAGGGAGAAATGAAAGTTTAAGCTTTATGTCCCAAATTAACGGGTACAGATTCAAGGAATGGGTAGGCCACCCAACTCTCCTAAAGTTGCTTGCGTCCCGCAATGGTCCGTTGGTATGGATCAAACGAATAAAAAATACCTGCTAATCATACATAAATACATGCACGTTTTTATATGCGCATACTTACTCTCGCACCCATGTCTATAAAACATATGTACGCCCTCATCCGTACCAGTGTGCATACGTTCAAGCTTATCCCCCCTCCCCCTCGGTCATGCGTTGAACTTAACGACTTGCTATGACTTGGGTTGTAATGTCCTTGTTAAGAACAAATGTTGGATTTCTCCATTACCCCAGCCCAGGGGGTAAGGGGGTAAAAAGAGGCACGCTACAAAATACGTAATTCCCCCATACATTAATAAGCCCACGATATTGAAGTTACTATCTTATTATCTACAAACACCATCGAAGAATTAGTCACCGTTTGAGGGAAGACTAAATGCTGATGAATAATTAATAGATTGGGGTTTACATTAAACCTTGGGGCTCCTAATTCTCCTTAAGTTGCTTAAACTAAGTGGGTGTTTCTTCAAGATTGGGTTTTTAAGCGTCGTTCTTCCATTTCTGTGTAATATGACTGTAAGGGAGACGGGTGAGGCATCTTCATGTTGCTGTATCAATCAATTTTGTTCCGAAACACAATAATATTTGGCCCAAAGAGCCAAAATACGGACATACATGATTGCTCCGCCTACTTTTGCCTTCCCCCAAAGTCACAAGCGTGAGTCATGGTGGCCAACGAGTTTCTGCGTTCCGTGCACAATGGTGTGCGCGAGCGTCATCCAAGAAACATTGGAACACACCTGCAGAGAACTTTAACATTAATTCTTGACATACAAAAAAATGTGTTGGTCAAACTTTACTCAGGATTAATTAAAGTCTCTCCGCACAATTTAGCCGGCGACTTGTATATATTGAATAGATGAAGATGCTGGGTGGGACTGAACTTGGTGATGAGAACAGTAGCTGCTTCGTATAGTCTATTGATTAGCTTTTTGCAGCTTCCTTTTCTTATGTAAGTATTTAATGGCAAAAAGGAAGCACCATCGTTGTTTTTAAAGTTAAATCATTGCATTAACTATTTTTATTTATCTATGCGAGGGCATCCACTGATTAGCATCTACCAAAGTTCCGTGTTAGGTTAGGTTAGGATCCAAATCTAACCGAAAGTCTCCCTCTTGCAGACTTATTCTGATTCCAATTTTCTCACTCCAGCAATACATAATGAATCCAAAGCCTTAATTGAACACTTTATGCGACAAATAAAGATCCAGTTTGCAATTTTTGTTTTGGCATTTCCAAGCAAACCCTCAGGGCAGTCTCACAGAAGGTGTGGCCCCACTTAATTGTGGTAAGCTTGACGGGAGCCTACAACACACGCTTTGGGATCAAAGACTTTCATCCTTAATCTCCGTAGCGGAGGAGGGAGCAAAGGTCATCTGCTCTTGGGAAAGCAACAACAACAAGCAAAGCCACCTTGGACTGTTTTTGCACTTTCAAGCACACCTTTCACACTTTGTTTGTTTTCAAAGCCTATTGTAATGAAATGCAGCGAAGAGTTGGGGGAGGGGGGGTGTCCTAAACAAGCAGAGGAAGAACGACAGCATGGAACCGTCAGTCATGGATTATGATAGTTACTAATTTTAACTAAATAAAAATATCAAACTTTGCTTTGTATCACCATCTACTACCCCCCCCCCCACTTTACTATCTTACCCCCTCCACACACACACACACCTATAAGTTTTGGCAGGGTGCGCCGGCCCGAATGACAAAAAGAGGAGACTACATAGAGTACCGGGAACAGAAAGAAAGAGTACCTCTCTTCCATTAGGCACCCGAAGTAGGCTCCTTCGTATGTAAGGAAGATTTGAAGCTCACTTTCAATCATAATGCGTAGGTCAAACATTACACACCCTCACCATTCTCCCAAAGGTGGGGTCGGACTGTGTCAACGCCAGTAAAAGTTCTTCCCTACCCTCAATGCTATAGCTGCCACATTGAGGATTGTGGCTATATATTTTCCATACGTTTTCACAACCATCTTCACTTTATTTACAGGTCTATGCAAATTAATAAAAATGGCCTCAGTGTTCATTTCTTAGTTTTAAATAACAACTGTCACACACACAAACAAATTCATACAATACGCAAATTACGGTCCATTCAAAGAGGGTACCTTTGGACTATCAATCGAGCAGGCACATGACTGCTCAATTGTTTTGCGTCCCTAAACGGCCACTTTTCAAGACTTTGTCTAGTCTTGACTTGAACTGGTCAACAGATTCACTGTTGACAACTTCCACTTGAAGTGCGTTCAACTTACCGCAGATACTGTAAGTGAAAAGATTTCCACACAGATTGCGGTTGTAACGCTTCAGTTAAAGTTTGAAGCCGTGTTTGCGCGTTCTGTTCTCACTCAGTGTGAAAATATCCCGGTAGTCAACATTGTCGAACCTTCGAAGTATTTTGAATACTTCGATGAGCTGACCACGCAGTCTACGGGTTTCCAGCGAGAACAGATTTAATTCCCCTAGTCTATCCTCATAACTTTTATGTCGGATAGAGGGAATCAGTTTGGTTGCCCTAGCTTGTTCGCAGTCCAACCTTGCCATGTCCTTTCGAAACGAAGGACTCCAAAATTGTACGGCATACTCCAGGTGCGGCCGAACCAGAGAGTTGTACAGACAAAGTACTATCTCCCTGTTACGGTATCCAAACTGGCGCTTTATGTAGCCTAACATCCTTTGGGCTTTCTTCTCTGCCTCGATGCACTGTTTCGAGAACTTGAGGTCGCTAGTGATAGTAACACCCAAGTCCTTCTCAGTGTCACCGATTCAAGAGCAATGCCCTTAAGGATGTACTGAGATTTGGGGTTTCGGTGGCCGATATGCATTACTTTGCATTTGTTCACGTTAAAAGGCATTTGCCACGTGTCCGAAGACAATCTCTTGTCTTCGGAGAATGTGGTTTAATTCCTCATATATATATATATATATATATATATATATATATATATATATATATATATATATATATATATATATATATATATACCCATTCAGTAGGGCTACATTTTGGGATACCCGTTCTGCCTGCATCCGGCCTCCCGCGTGCGGGTTTCTAAACATCTGTCAAGCATCTGAGTGAAAATTAAAAGAAGTCTGGGCTGCTTCGACTAAACAACTACTCCCTTGGCTATTTAAATCCGAGTCCCATTTTCACCAGGGTTAACAAAATGGCAAGAGAGAGAGAGAGAGAGAGAGAGTGTTGGCACTACGGAAATAGCGTCACCCCACAGACGGCCGGTGGCTTTGTTGTCAAGTTTATCCTCTATGAATAAAATACTAAGTACAGACACGGGAAGTCTTAAGTACTTTTAATAGGTCGATACTAGTTTGACAATATATGAAGGGAAGGCAACAGTCTCTCTCAGGATGATTCTATGCGCATTCTACCAAATTAGCGACAAGCGATTTGAGTGTGAAAGGGTATTGGGGGTAAAAGAGTGTGGAGAGAAGCTTAAATGTCTTGATGAATATATCGTGCGAAAACTATTTTAAACAAGCATACAAATAATTAAATTCGTTGAGATGTTGTGTGTTTGGATGTAGCCCAAGTACTTTTCCCGCTTCGTTAGCCCATGTCAGCAAAGATATTTAATATTCTGATGACTGCGTTGCCGTTTAATATGCCAGAGACGACTGTATATTAACTTTCACATGTACAATCTGCGTAATTTAATGATATTTAGGGATAGACGACCCATCTGACCCCAATAAAACATATGCCAAATTTGAGTCTTCTTCCTTTAAAGCCGCCGCGTGTATGCTCTGAAACCCTGAACGACACCATTAGAGAAAGCTCGCGATGGGCAGGGACGCAATTAGCTCATCAGTTTTGATAAGTGGGATGCTCTATAGCCATAACTCAATGTTAATTGTCGCACATATTTGCTCAGCATTTTGAGTCACTAACTGAGATACTCTTTGTAGTGTGTCCATTAATGTCATGAAATTAAAAACGACTCATTATCTCCCAGGTAATTCGATTACGAGGAATTTTTCTTCGGGGAACGTAAACAATTCGAAATGGATTCGCTTTCATGCTTTAGTGTATAGTTTATATATGTGTATAAGTAAGTGGTTCAAACCATTAGAAATTTTAAAGTTGGGGTAAGTTATCTGGTATTTAAAACCAAGAAGTTTAAACCAACGTACGCATTTTCGGTATTAAGTTTTGGCAGGGTGCGCCGGCCCGAGTGACAAAGAGAGGGGCGCAACTTAGCTGGACGTGCCCAATCTCGTTCGCCGATTTTTATACCTCGCTAAAGCGTGAACTCAAGAGAACTGTTTATTTTGGTCATAGATACACTACTAGTTTCGGATCATCACGATCCGTCCTTCAGCTCATAAAACTAGTTCTGTACTTGATTAAGAAATTTTAAAAATAGTTCTGCTAAAAAAACCACCGAACTATTAACGTGAACACTACGCTACTACCACAAACACTATAGGAACATACTATATACGAGACTAGTTTCGGTATGTTAAACCATATCGAAACTTCTCGTAAATAGTATGTTCATATACAGCGGTTTTTTTAGCAACAGTTAAATAGTAGTAAATCCCTCGTACCATAATGCGATCTAGCTCTTTCCCACGCATGGCATTTATAAGGACTCGTGTCCTCCCGATTGGGCCACCGAAATTGTGGCCCGTCTGCAATCAGTAAGGAACCTCCAAACAAGTTTTGGTGTCCCCTTCGAACCTTACTTTTAAACTGTCTTTCGAATCATTTTGACTTTTTTTGCCTTGGCGCATCGTTATCAATTGTGATATGGCTTTGAGTTTTATAAGTTACTAAACATTTCTTGTGCTTTTCCACAAATTTACGCCCCCAGCTGTGCTTTCTTTGTTTTATTCTCTTTTAGCCAGATAGAAGCATATTTCTTAGGTTTTTCCGGAGATTTACGTCCCCGACAGTGCGCTTCTTTTATTTTCCTATTTTATCCAAATTAGAAGCGCGAATTTAGGTTTTCGAAATGAAGTTTATCCCTTTCAATGGCTTGATGCACAACACCCATATCTTTATTTTTTAATCAATATTTCCAGTTACTAAAGACTGTCCCAGGGCCCCACAACCATAGCAGATAAAAATCATGCCCCCGCCCCACCTAAAGCCCTTCACACTGATTCAAAAAAGGAATATATCACCACCCAAAAGCCACAGAGAAAATGTTTACCCAGATCATGAGCAGGGTTGTACCATTCCTCAGGGGCGTAAACCCAAAAGATAAAAGGAAAACAGAAGAGGGCATCTCGACCAAAAGGATTTTGGAAGAAGTTCGGAGAGTGTGTGGGGGAGTACATGCCCCGATTATATCACTGGGCCGCGGAGATTGCGCTATTCTACTAAGGCTGCCTTCATTCAACAACGAGGCCAGTTCTCTGTGCCCCGCCGCCCACACACAAATAGACAAGTGCGGGTAAAAGAGGACATTAGGTACCGCCCTTCATGGTTCTGCATCCTGCCGGCTTCGTTGGGGGATCGAAGCATCCGCGAAAACGAAGCCATTTAAGTTCGAGCTCAGCAAAGCCAATGGTAGTACGTGAATGTTCTAAGAGTGAAAGAGGCATTTAATAGATTCAATTTGTTAAAAAAAAATAAGGAATTAAATTAAACTTGATTTTTTCTCTAATATCTTTTTTTATCTATTAAATCTTTAAAAATTACTAGTCTTGTCTATATCTCCGAATTGGTTGAGACAATATGACCTGAATTGGAGTAAAGAATATAAAGAAAAGATGCGAAAGGTAACATATGTTCAGAAGAAAACAAATATAATGACTATAAACAATTCTAAGACAACTAAAGCAAAAGGAAAGGTATACCAAACAAATAGAATGCGAATAAAATCACTTCTACCTAGCTAGTATTACACTCGTGGCGCTTCCTCTAGCTTCTGGTACACTCTTGGCGCACCATTCTAGCTAGTGGTATACTCCTGACGCTTTCTTCTAACTAGCGTTACACTCCTGACTCTTCTCTAAGCTAGTGGTACACTCCCGGCGCTTCCTTCTGGCGTTACATTAATGATGTCCGAATGGTACATTATTGGTTCGAGCGATAGGAATATTCTATGGTGGCAGAATATAGGACTCGGTAGGCAAATCCGTGGGAGCCCACTAGCGGAGTGCCTCAAGGTTCTGTCCTAGGACCACTACTATTCATCATCTAAGTCAACGACATGGACGGTGACATGGTTGCAAGATTTCTAAATTTGCTGACGATACAAAGCTTTGTATGAACGTTGAAAAGGTTGGAAATACTGCCCGCCTGCAAGATGATCTTCGAAAGATTGGGGAGTGGTCTGATACGTGGCAAATGCCTTTCAACGTAAACAAATGCAAAGTGATGCATATCGGCCACCGAAATCCTCAATCACCCTATATCCTTAAGGGCACTGCTCTTGAATCCATCGACACTGAGAAGGACTTGGGTGTAACCATCACAAGTGACCTCAAGTTCTCGAAACAGTGTATTGAGGTGGAGAAGAAAGCCCAAAGCATGTTAGGGTATATAAAGCGACAGTTTGGATATCGGAACAAGGAGATAGTACTGTGTCTGTACAACTCCCTCGTCCGACCACACCTGGAGTATGCCGTACAATTTTGGAGTCCTTCATTTAGAAAGGACATCGCGAGATCGGAACGCGTGCAAGCCAAGGCAACCAAACTGATTCCCTTTTTCAGACATAAAAGTTATGAAGATAGATTAAGTGAATTAGATATGTTTTCGCTGGAGACCCGGAGACTACGTGGTCAGCTTATCGAAGTGTTTAAAATAATTCGAGGCTTCGACAGACTGGACTACGGGGATATTTTCCAGCTCAGCGAGGGCAGAACAAAAAAATCACGGCTTTAAACTTGAACTGAAGCAATACCACCGTGATCTGTGTGGGAAATTCTTCACTTACAGTATCTGCGGTAGTTGGAACGCACTTCCGACGGAAGTTGTCAACAGTGAATCTGTTGACCAGTTCAAGTCAAGACTATATACAGTCTTGCGAAATCACCGTTAAGATCCTCGCGAGTGAACTTCGAGTTGCCAACGGACACCTTCGAAGATGGCGCCAAAGGTACCCTCCTTGTATGGACCGTAAGGTCTTCTAGGGTACTTATTTTCCTTGTAGCTCCTCCTTGTAACTCTGAAGAAGATTTGCAACGTAAACTACGAGTAACTCGCAAAGGGACTTCCCTTGTTGCGGACCATATGAAGATAGGGATTTATGAACCCTCAGCACCAACAGGGCTTTAACTTGTATCCTCAGGTTACCACCCACAGTTTAACATTTCCCCCACATCACCACAGTGTGGCAATACCTTCGTTGATATTCATTTAACATAAGTGGCCGACTCCAATGTCAAGGTGGAAATGACTATCTATCCAAAATCCTCTTTGTTCGGCATTTCACACGTCATTATCTGGAGCGACAGTAGTATGGACCTGTTTACACGCTTTGCACACGTCACACCCTTTGCCTCAGCCATGTGATCAATTAAATTAATGCCCACATATTGGAAGTTAGTTTCGGTCTAATTAACATATTGTTTTATGCATGAACCAGACCATGATTTAACCTAAGATGACCATTTAATTTGATCTCGAACTAATTGATCTGATCCCATATGATCGATGGTCAAGTGTATTATTGACTAAAACCACCCATGTAAGGGACTATAAGATGGGCTTAGTTAATTGACCAGAATATTATGGTGAAAGTGAGCAGCGGTGGTAGTCTTGGAAAAGGTCAAACTGCACCATCAAATATCAAAATTAATTGTTGTGGTTAAGGGGGTTTTGCGGCCGTTTAATTAGATGTGGGTAGTCAAAGTTGCAACAAATCCGTATATATATATATGCATGTGTGTGTGTGTTCAGCCCTCTCTCTAAGCAGAGTCCCAAATCCCAGTTTCCTGATAATTAATCAATAAATGTCAGCAAATTAAATCTTGGAATTGGCTCGACCATGCTACAGCTGACATCTAGAAGATTGCGTGCCATTCCGGCCCCAACACTCAAAGGTGGATCTGCGGTTATCTGCCATACATTTCACTTCCTCCAAACTTTCCTCGCGTGATGTCTTCGTTGGTTTTTCTTTCTTAGCTTTAAATAAGAATAAACTAACCATCGAGAAGTTAATCGTTAAATCCTACTTGCAGGACCACAGAAATAGCAATTCCGACGACAACTCACCACTGCCTGAAAAGTTGGATGACTTTACTTCTTGCATAACCAAGTTCTAATCGAACCTGCACCTCGAGGGGGAGGGGGAGGGGTAAGTGTCGGAGCTAAATTATAAAGTGAAGGAAGCAGATTATGGGTGTGAAAATGACTACCAAACTGCAATAAGGTCGACGTCATTCGGTTTAATGAAGAATTGGGCCTCATTCAATTGACCTTTTATTTGAAGCTAATTTATTTTTTTTAGGAGCCAATCTGGCGCCTGCCTATGAGGGCAAAAGTCGCCATAATCACACTATAGCCTATACTAGGCTAGATTAAAACACAAAAAAAACATGCAAAAAAAATAAAGATACAAAAAAGGTAAAGAAACGAGCAAAAAAACAAAATAAGCCAAAAAGCAATTAGAAGAAGGAAGCACGCTCCGGCGTCGGAGGAAGGCCCGCCTTCCTCCGGCGCAGGAACGTGCAACCTACAACAAAGAGTCAAAAAGGTGGAGTAGGCCAGCCTCCTCCAAAAGTCATATTCAGCAAGTCTGTGTGCACGAATCAGTCCCGAGTACAAGGGTCAAGGGGTAACGACCCCATGCAACGTGTGCGAAGTTCACCCAGACTGGGAGAGTCAACAAGAATGTGCCGAACAGTCTGGGGGACAACGCAGTAATCGCAATTAAGTTGCGGCGAGTGTTCCATCAAATGGCGGTGCGTCCCGAGAGTGTGTCCAATTCGGAGATGACAGAAAGCAACCGGAAGTCTTCGTGGCATTTAGGGGTTAGGTCCAAGGAACAGCCGCGGCCCTATGGCATTCAACTTTAAGTTACCCTCTGCCGTCTCCCATCTTTTTTGTCAAGCAGTCCGGAAGGCTGCCCGTATTCTTGTCAAGTAATCGGTTTGAGGAAGTGCGAAACGCTGGTCTGGTCGCCCAGTCCTTGCGGAATCTTTGGTGCCCTCATCGGCGTGTTCATTTCCCTCAATTCTCACATCATGCCCAGGATCACAGCACAAGATAATCTAGACCACCGGTCTCCAACCCGCGGTCTGAGGGCCACATGCGGCCCGAGAGGCCATTCTGTATAGCCCGCGGCAATTGTCAAAATTAACATTGCGTGCGGCCCGCCAGGTCATTTGCTGGGTCATCGGTGCGTCCCTCCATCATTCCAAACTTGTGTTGAAACATATTTTTTCTCAAGAGCGTGTTTTAGGATAGGTTAAGTTAGGTTCATTGGTTTGTTCAGGTTAGGAGGTTAGGTTAAGACTGGAGCACAGCTCACAGATGACCACTTGTACGACGTTTTCTTGCCGAGTGTTAGTTCCATTACCCCTGATTTCGATATGCTTTGTGGTGAGAAATGTCACCGGGTGTCTCCTTTATAAATGATTTGAAATTTTTGGTTCTGTATAATATGTGGTTTTCAGAGTTTTTTTAATTGGTGCTGCCCTCGAGCCATCTCGTACTTGTGGATGCGGTCCGCGGTGCTCGGAGGGTTGAGGACCCCTGTTCTAGAAATCTACCAGGCTCGCGGCTAACGTGGCTTCACAGATTTTTAAAAAAAAAATTAAGAGCCCATCTGGCGACTGTCTACTAGGGCAAAAGTAGCTGTAATTAACGGAAAGCCTACTACTAGGTTGTTGCTTCATGGATACCGCAAACCAAGTTGTGTGGAGATTAAGCTGGTAGAACGAAGCCATCGTGCTGATTGTAAATCGCGCATTCTCCTGCTAAACCCGCATTCCGTCGTGGTGAGATCGTAAAATCCTTATACGGCAAAAGGATGGGAAGGGGCAGGCGCGCAGCCTTGGCCTCCTGTAGTCGGATAGCTAATGGGGAGCAGGAGACGAGCCTCTCCAGCCCCCCCTCCCAGTTGACCCTGAGTTCAAGGTTATTCTATTAAAGAATATGCCATCCATGACTAGTTTGACAAGATGCGGGGGCTCTGTTCGTGTTGAAGACACTAGTGGGAAGGCCGTAGACTTCCTGGAGGCAGAACTCCGGTAGCCTCTGACCATCGATGATGCTCTCGCCTCCCTTCGCTTCAGAACCCTTAGCGGTTCTTCAAAGGCGAGGGAGGGCCACTCTTCCCGGAATCTCCGCACCCAGCCTTGGGTGGGGGCATGCTTTTGAAGTACTTTTGGCACGGAGGCACCTCCCCGACCATTTCCACCTCAGGAAATGTACCCCAGGGTATCGGAGATCAAGAGCGGGGATTCATGGTTAAGACGGTTTCTGAAACGGCAGGCGCCACGGCCGGCCCGCCAACACTTGCCCCTCTAAGTGCATTCGCCCCATGGGAGTGGTCGAATTTGGGCCGCATGCTCATTGTCTCCTTGCGATACCCTGTGAGGGAGACAGTGGGGGCCGCCACTGTACCTGAATTGGAGTCATCCTATAGACATTCCAAAGAAAGGGGTGACTGGAAAGCCGGCTCATCCATAGACAGAGGGATTAATCCCATCTCCGCTACAAGTTTAGAATGGACCCTGAGAAGGACAAGTAAGAATAAGCCCCTTTGCCGCACAAAAATGGTTGGAGCGGAGCCCCTTCACCCGTCAGAGTGGTTGGTCAAAGTTTCGCTGATACGGAGGTAATCGGATTCTTCTTCTTTTTTTAAGTTTACAAACAAAATGATATTTATGAAAGCTTGTGACCAATAAAGAAAAGTTTGGGCTATATCCAGTGTCCAGCCGCTGCCGCAAATCGACCAGAAGTGGCCCAGTGGATTGTTGATCCCCGAAAGCTGCAGCTCCTAAATGAGTAGCCAGAGAGGCAGAGCCAGAGGGTAGCCTTCCTTACTTGGTTATACTAATGGTCGACAGTACGCGGAGGATTTGAAGACAGGAAATGATACTTTTAATTGGTCTGGCAGCCAACAAGGCAGTCTGGTTCTTATCTTATCTAAAGCCATAAATAATACACCCTTATGTACTAGAGAACATCGGTTGGGAAATGGTCAGCCCATTAGGCGCAGTGAGGAGGTTATTGGGGCAAACCCGACCTTCCGATTTATCGTGTCCGAACGCCCAGACCTCTCAAGTCCTGGTCTCTTGCGACCTGCCAGCGTTAAAGGGCGTTGTTTAGAGGTGTTCCAAAGCCTTTCTTTTGATACATCATGAGGTAGCTGATCCGGTCCTTAAACCTAGGCCAAAGATTAAAGGAATCATTGTAGGGAAAAAGAGGAATTCCGAGAAGAAGCGAGGAGGAAGCGCACCAACTTCCCCAGGCCCCGTCAAATAATTCGAGTCAACCCAGTGAATGCGGCCTTCCCTATTTTCACTCCACTCGCGCCCTTGTCAAGATGAGAGAACGAGAGAACTCTACGGTCCTGAAGAAATAAATAAAGTCTAAATTATCCTTATCAAGAAACAGTTAAAGCAAATATTCGGAAGTAACCACAAATTAGAAAGTAGATTCGATGTTATCAAAACAAATAGGCTTAATACTAAAATCCAAACAAAGACAATTCCACTTCCTATCCAACCTCAATTCTCACTTGTACAATAGGAAATCACCCAACGGGTGTTTTTATGCGTCATCTATTATTACGCCATAATTAAAACGGGAATCCCCTTCTTTATCTTACAATCCCAACCATATTCCATTTTTTTCCTCATCGTGACATCATTAATGCGGACGAGGCTAAGCTGAATGCGAAATTAGGCTGGAGGTGCAATCGATTAACGAAGAGAATGTTTTAGCATGTCCCAGACACAATTAGTGCAAGACAACAGCGGTTGACCTTGGAACAACAAATTCAACAGGGCTGCAACGCTGCTCGGAGCAATGCAGTCGGGCAATTGGATTTCTTCGAACATCGAATCAATACAAATAAACAGCTTGATGCGTGGAAGGAAGATGAGTCACGGACAGGAAACACTATACAGATTTGAATAATTGCACGCGAACACACATTGCAATGTAATGAGTGATAGAATGACGTGGACCAGGTTAATAACAAACTTTAAAATTATATGGTAGTAGACAAGATTGGACAGAGGGTAGACGAGAATTTACTTATTGTTGCGGGATGATCAAGTTATTTCGTGTTGTGCAACCTACATACTAAGCCGTAAGACGAGATCGTTATTAAGGAAACTTCTGATTGTTTTGGTGTGTTTTTTAAACACAAATTCGCAAAATCTCATATCCATCTCAATGAGAATGAAACCCATTGGACTCCCATCCGGCGAATAACCACAACCAATGTTGCTTAACCTCAACATAGGAAAAATAAATGAGCGTTCGCCCAAGATCGATGAGAAAAGGAAATACGGAAACACAAATGTAAGGAAATACAAGTAATAGAGACAAGTGCAGGGACTCAAAGGTTCGAACCAAAGACCTTCAAGGTGAGCAGAAACATGAAGAAGCCTTATAAATACCGAGCCCATGGGGAAATACCAAGAACCCCAATAAACAGACATAAGCACTGCTTCACATTCACCCCATCCCCCCCAGCCAGGCATATTGACTTGTAGTTGTTGAACATACAAGGAGAATTGCGCACCCACTCTCAAGATCATCACCGTTTGAAATAGTCTCATCATTTAGCTACTAGAGTTATGTCCTACATTTTGTGTTACTTTAGTGTGTGGTGTACCAGACCTTTTTTACAATTCAGCCTGCAGCCTACCCTCACTGAAATAAGAACTTTATAATACAGAATGATAAAAACAAATTGAAAAAATGCGGAATAATGATACATTATGACAGACTTAATCATACAAATCCTAATCATTCAGAATCAAAATGAGAAAATAGGCTAAAGGTGCAGTTAATAGTCATCAATATAGTGGAATTCATTGGTTAGGTTAAGCAAAGATAAGGTAAGCACATTAGTATTATTCTTATTTTATCATTATTATTTATCAGTATTATTTATTTATTATTATTATTTAAAATAAGCTAAGCACAGGTAATATAATTATACCATGAAATGTAGGCCGCACGCTAAAGTAGCACCCTATATTTTTAATTCACTTAAAAAATACTTCTCGGAGCTTCTTCGTTTTTTCGCCCTTAAAAAAATCACCCCATTGAAGGGCGGGCCCAGCATTAGTGTAACCCCTAATATCTCTCCCTATCTCTCTCCCATTCGCAGCAGGAGATATTGGCTGTGGTGATAGGCTTCTCCCACAGAGACTGAAAATAGGCTTCGGCGGGGAAGCGGAAGGCGGCCACACTTTGACCAGCATCGACCTCAACTAGAAGCTGGTACTAATGGTGAAAATAGACTAAACCAACGAAGGTATCTTCCACACTTTTTTTCTAAATGAAGTGGTAGAGTTAGGGCAGATGAAAACTAACGAGCGTTAGAATATTTTGAAAAAAAAATTCAGAAAAGAAAGTTAGGGGAAAAGTGACAATGTGTGGGAGGTATATAGCTCGGGGAGAGGGGACCGAGAGAGCGCGTAACTCTTCTGACTGGATGTTGTTCTTTTCCGCAAAGAAGGTAGGTTCCTCTGGGGAGGTACATAAGTAATAGTGTAGGTGTGGAAGAAATGTTGAATATAGTGTAGGAGGACCGAGTTTAGATGAAGCAATTGCGAAATTATGTCAAAAAATATTCGACCCTCCTCTTTTTTCCTCTCAAATAAATACACCACCACAACACCCATTTTTTTTACTTAATAAATGATTCACCCAAATCCCCACACTTCAACAAATGAATCATCCTAACTTTATTAAATTAAAACCCCCAACTCACTTTATTTCAATAAATACACCGTATCTAATAAAGCAATAATAAATACACCCCTTCCCCGAACTTAGTCGACTGGAAGGAACTTCAAGAACTTCCTGTTAATTTTCAAATAATTGTGGAAAAAATAATCAACCTATTAACAGGCTAAATGTTTTAATAGGCTAAGTTGATGATAGTATCGAGTTACGAGGAGCCTGATCAAACGTTCGCTCTCAAACAAAGAAACCCACAGGTCTTTCGAAGGCACTTCAACGTTGTGAATTTTTCATAGTTAAGCCTAATACAAATTTTGGTGTTCTTACAATCAGCAAGAGACAGGTAGGTAGGGAATTTCTGTCGTGTAATAGTGTAGACCATGACTAAATGAAACTTTCCGGTAACGGTACAGTCGCGGCATTAATTGCCTAACGAAAGGAAATGGTCGGTCTTCTATGGAAGCTTAGTCATTCTTGCTGTTGGAGAAAAGGCTTTAAAATTTTAAGAGAAATTAATTTATTTCGAGTATCGTCTGAACTTCTAACATTAAATGCTAAACCATGAAACCTACACACACGGCATACCATTACTCGATCGACGGCCTAGAACACACACTTTTCTAGCGCCCCCCCCCCCCTGCCCAAACAGTGGATAAGCGATAAAAATGCAATTTTTATGTTGGATAACCGTTTGACGGAAAAAAATATAAGTGAATAATAAACGTTCTTGAAAGATGGAGTAGTGATTACTAAATATCTGATAAAGAAATCGACCAAAGAAACACATTTTGTCCTTTGAAAATGGATTTCATTAATAAAAATTACAACGTTTGTTGATAAAAACTTTACCCAGTTTGAGCCTCTTGATTAGCCTAAAAACTAGACCCTCAGTCATGTGTGTAGGTTCCACTCGGCCTCCTTGCTTTCCCAACCCTCCCCACCCTGCACGGTGAATGAGAGGACATAATCAAAAGCATTGGATTAACAAGAGTGGACGAAGAGAATTAAAAAAAAAGAAAAAAATAGATATCACTAACATCAACCTCTAGAAAGCTTTATGGGGAAGGATGGACAATAACTTAAACTCTATTAGAGTGAATGTGTTTATAGACTAGGCTAGGTTATATTGTAGGCTCTACATTAGACTGTAGGCGAAATTAAAAAGTTTGTGCAATTGAGCCTCTTCTCTCCCACTAACATTTTATAAAAGAATTTAGTGGAAAAATCTAGGATTAATCATAAATAAAATGTTCAGCTATAGTCTTGGGGGAGGTTACCACCCCCTCTCGGATTTAAATAGAGATCTGTAAATAAAGTGACGGAGATAGGCAGACATCTCAAGATGTCGTTCGATATTTCCTTGGCACCCTGAGTTCCCTAGTCTGATTCAAGGTCATTTGGCGCATTCATGGGATTATTAATACAGGGTAAAGGATGTTTCGACGATGCGTTTTGCCCCCTTCACGCATAGGTGCCCACATTGGGAAAGGGGGGGGGGATAACTTCATGTATTTTCGGCGATCGTAACCTACCTGGTAGGCCTACATTCTCAAGCTGCCGTGATATAGGGTGGTCCTAAAGTCCAAGGGCAACAGCAAAACAAGAACAGTGTTGTCCTAAAGTTCTTGTTCTAAATATAGACTTTAGTTTTACCATATTGTACAACTAAAACAATTAACCAGTTAATCTAATTAATTGCCGATATTTGCTCAAAAAAAGTTCGATTTTATCCAGTACTGAAATATTCCCCCCCGTATGAATAAAATCACTATACCAAAATGAATCGAAGGTAGCACTATATAATATACATACACGACTATATACGGTCTTCTAAATATTATGTTTTCATCAACAGTCTGCAAAACATTAGCTGTTTGTTTTTTTATCTCTTGTAGATCTTCCCCATAATCGTTTTTCGAGTCGACTTTTCATTCAAGTCTGTTGAGTTTGATAGGTTAAAATAGTAAAGATTCGTTTAATCTAACGGAGTAGTATCAGACCTAACCCATATAAGCCCCCCCAAAACATCTTTCTTCAAGAGGCAGTTCGAAAAATGTTTCGAGGAAGGATCTAACAAGAGATCCAGTTTTTTTTTTCAGATGTGGGCGTGATAGACTGACATTTTCCTATCTATAAGTGTGTGAGGTATATGAAATATTGAATTTTTAAATGAAATCACGAACAATGCGGTTAGTAACTCGGTTAACCGATTGCATGAAAAGGAAGTAATTTATAGTCCAATTTTCCAAGGAAAAGGATTTTGCAACAATGCTGCTTATTGGTTTAGCTGGGTAGATTATTCAACAACGCTAGCGAACCACATGATTTCAAAACTACCATTAAATTGCAGGAGTCGTTTTTGAAGCAATTTAACGAAAAGTCACTTTCTAGTTATGCAATTGTGCCTGTTCAAGCCATACATTAAGACGAGCAACTCGGCAATGGCCGATCCCAAGCCAGGATGAGAAAGGACGAGTGGAAGGGGGCTGAGGGGGTGCAAATACATCAGCCATAAAACTAAACACGTAAATAATCACGCACCAAAAACTGCTAAAAAATAAAAACGGTTATAAAGAAGCCGATTCATGGAAGATAATGGCTGTGCTTTGAGGAAGACCGTTTTGGGGAGTGGTTAAGTAGGAAGTCTACCGTCAAGTATCTGATAAACTTTGGGATCTACCTTCGAGTTTCTGGTTGTGTGCGTCAGGTTAAGAAAAGAAATTGGAGATGTTTACTGCTTATTTTATTCCCCTAACCTACACTTACCAGGAGTTAGGCGGTGACCCTCATTTTTATATCCATGAACAAGCCTGAAAAAGAGCGCGGAGGAAGTTCTTCTACCCTTTACACGACTGACTTGAATAATTGAAGAGTTGAAAAGGAAAACCAACGCTTGCGTATAACGTCGGGTGGAGTCTGGGTCTTTGAACCGAGAGTACAGGGTTGCTCGATCATGTATGCGTTTATGTGCGTGCGTGTATGACGTATGTAGAAATGGATATTATTGCAATCCAACCAAGGCCATCGTGGGAACAGAAGCAACAAAACAGAAGTGAAAAAAAGCCGATCGTGGTCATAGCAACCCTCCTCAATACTACGGTGTGGAAATGTTCATGGTAAATAGTCATGAACAAATTGGTGATGAGAGAGCCGCCTTGGAAGTCATAAGAGAAACCCGTGTGCGCATTGACACGGCAGAAAGAAGACGAGTAGGTAATGAAAAAGTGTTGTATATTATGAGCAGCGTAAAGTAATGTATTTTCAAGTCAAAGAGGTTACGAGTCCTGGTAGACAGAAGTTATCTGGTTTGAAGGGTGAAGTGTGCGTTCCGATATCAGTTTAACTATGGTTGTTGTGATTGGTTCAGGTCATATTTTCGTTCTCTCAAAGGTGACGAACAATTCAACGAGAGTCACATTTGACATTGCAATGCTGGAGACGAATTTCGTAAAGGCAACAATGAAAGACGGGAAAAGAAGGGAAAGGGGGAAGAAGTTAGCCCATCTGGTGACTGACACCAAAGGGCAAAACGTGCAGTAATTTAATTTCAAGTTCAATACTTGGCTTTTAAAATGCATAACATATCAATGGAGAAAAAAAACATCAAAAGTTAACCAAAGAAAATAACAAAAAAGAGGAGCATGCAACCAACACCAAAGAGAGTCAAATAAGTACACGTATGTGTGCACCAACCTGTCCAGAGTACAAGGGGACAAGTGGTAGCCACCCGCAATCGTACAGGTACCGAGGTAGATAAGTTGCGAGAAGATCATCCAGACTGACATTTAACAAGAATGTGCAGAAAAATCTGGGGCACAATGCAGTCGTCGCAATAAGAAGCAGGGGAGCGTTTCATCATGGGGTGGTGCATTCAGCGAGTGTACCCAATTCAAAGACCACAAGATTCTAATGCCCCAAAGCACTCATGGCACTTTGTGAGTCGCTAAAAAATACAATCCGTTCTCCGAACCGGGCACAAAGCTTTATCTCCCACAAACCGAGCGGTGTATTGCAAGCACCTCGGCCGTGAAGACGAACGACGCACTTGTTTGATACCTGAAGACTTTAAACAGAGTGGAAACGGCGAGGAAGCCGACCTCCTCCTCGGACTTAGACCTATTCGTGAACACTGGCACGGATCCAATATGACACGAAGTGTGGTCCAAAATGGTCGGACGCAATACATCCGGCACTACGGAAGTCTTGGGAGCAGAGGCGTTGTGACAAGCAGAACCAGATGGGATAGTAGCCCAGGAGCTACACAGAGGTTTCGAATGAGTTCCCTAGCTCTAAACGCTGGTATAACTGGAGTCTCTCGGTGGCATAGGAACCGTCGAGATCGGCCACGGATGCAGTGAGAGCCGTTGGCGACTGACGGAGACACCGCGCCTGCGTGTACGAACGCATACTGCACTATGCTCGGCGTAGAGAGAGTGATATAATCCCAACATCAACAAGTAGGCTCTGAATGGGGGACGTGAGGAAGGCACCGGTCGCCAGGCGAAGGCCGGTGTCGTGGATCGAGTCCATCTTCCGCAATTCACGCTCAGCTGTGCATGCATAAAACTCTCATCCGTAGTTAAGCTTCGAACGAACAAAGGATCGATAGAAAAGAAAAGTAGTAGCCCTATCAGCACCTCAGGTGTTGAAGGTCAGGGAACAAAGAATCTCTATGGTGCGTACAAGAGAAACTAAGTCTGCAAATATAAGCATCCAAGGTGAGGCGTCGGTGAAATACAAGACCAATGAAACTGTGCGAATCCACCACTTCCAGGCGAACCCCATTTAGAAACAAATCTGGGTCATAGCGAGAGACGCGGTTCAATGCCTATTGGAGTCGACGCTCCAGAGTTGGCATCTGGTGCACACCAAAAAGAGATCGAAAGGTCGTCTAGGTAGAGCGTAGCGAGAACATTTCCGGCAGCACCGAGGTAATTAGGTTGATGCTCAAGGCAAATAAGTGCGACACTGAGGACACTTCTATGCGGGACACCCTCTTCCTGCTCCATTGGGCCGGAGAGGGCTCTCCTCGCCCAAACGCGGAACCGACGACATCGCAAAAATTCAGAGATAAAGAATGGGAGGCGTCCCCCCGTCCCCAGCGTGTGGAGGGTCTCCATGATACCGTATCACCATGCGGTATCATAGCCCTTCTCCAGATCGAGAACCACTATTGTACTGCTGTCAACGAATGAAGGCCTCGCAGACGGCATTTTACAGTCTGAGCAGAACATCCGACGTGGAGTGCACCTTGGGGAAGCCGCACTGTGCGAATGACAGGTGGCCTCCAGTTCCTAGAAAAAGTCTAATCTAACATTTACAGATTTCCTAATCAACTAGCACACGCAGGAGGCTGGAGAGATTGGTCGGAAACCGGCCGGAGTAATCTCTTCCCTGTTTGCAAAAGGCGAGCGCAGTACCCATTCTCCAGGAGTCTGGGAGGATACCTTCTACACAGATCATGTTAAACTAATCTAACAGAAAGACCATGTCTCGCTCACCCAGCTGTCGAAGCGTGGCATACGGAATATCGCCAGGATCAGGGGCAGTATCCGCGCACGAAGCGAGAGAGTAAAGCAACTAACTCAATGTAAGCCTGTCGTTGAAGTGTTCTCCGCCTCTGGAGGTAAATTCGACTTGGCGGCTTCCCGTGACATCACGACGCGCATTGAATGCTGGCGGAACAGCATCCTGGCTAGAGAAAGCGGAGAAAGCGGTGGCGAAGGACTCCACCACGGACGCGGGTTCCGAGATTGCGGTCCCATTCTCCTGGAGGATGGAAGGGGAGTCATGTGAGAAGTTGCCCCGAATTCTTTTGACTCGTTCCACACATCTGCGGAGGGCTCTTCCCGTTTAGTGAAGACAAGCATGACCGCCAGGAAGAACGGCGGGCGAGCTTCGAAACCTAGTGAAACCTAGCCCTGGGTCGACGAAATTTACCGACAGTGAAGTCGCTTGGGTGGCGCTTATAGCGCATGTAGTCATAAGGCTTCTGTTTGAGAGCCGTCTGACACTCGGATATTAACCACGGAAGCGCTCGGCGTGAAAAATGGCCAGACGTTCTAAGAATAGTAGTTCGGCCCACAGCGATGAGGTTGCCGGAGAACTCAACGGCCTCACTCACCGACCTAAACCCCCCAACTGAGACAGTGATATCAGTCATTTCCTGAAATGCGGACCAACGCGCTCCCGCCAAGCACCACCGGAGCTGGCTCTCAGGCGGCAGCGGTCCAGAAAATGATATTTGAATGGAAAGTGATCACTACCATGGAGGTCATCGACTACACCCCACCCAAAATCAGTCTGTGCTTTACCATAGGAGCGCCCAAGGTGGCTAGAACCCGCATACGGCTTTCATAATGGGCGCATAAACTACCGTGCTCGTAGGCCTCTAGGGGCCAGGAGCAGATGGTGTATTTTTTAACATTTGAGTCATAAGATACCCCAAGCAGCGCCGGGTGCGCCAGGACCAAGTCCTTACCCTCGCGAAATGGGACACGATATGTAGCCTGAACGGCCAGGATTTCCTTCACCAGGAGATATTCACCACATTGCTTCGAATAAGCTGGGTGTGGCTCTCCGCAATTGACACACTTGGCTGCACACGATTTGGACTTATCGTGTGCGGCCTTGGAGCAACTTACACAGACTTCGGTTAATCCTAACTTTGCACCTCTATAGGAGCGATTAGTATGGCCGAAGCGGTGGCAGTAGTAACACGAATGCCTTCTCGCGGTAGCGATAACCGATACGGACCGACCCAGGAAGCCTGTCACAGTCGAACGTGACGAAGAGTGTAGGTATGATTCTCGAGGCCCCTCGCTGTTTTCTTATCACACATTCGACCTTGACCGGTCCATGGTCAGCCAGCTCTAATGTGAGTTCCCTTGCGTAAACCACTCCTTTCACGAAGTTTATAGTAGAGTGTGGCGTCACACTCACGGGCGTGCCATCGAATGTCCGACGCATTCGCCAGAAGACTCCAGTCCGTCTAGACCTCCCCATCCGAGGGAGCATCGGGGCCGAATGTGCCCATCTTGGCTTGGTCGCTTGCCGAAACGGGAGCGGATCTGGCCGTCCGTCCCCGGAACTCCAGCGCAGTGAGAGGAATCTTTAGTCCTTTTATATTACTTTTCTTTTTAGGAGAGGAGGGTGGGGAACGAACCCCCTTCTCTTCACCGCCGGAAGGAGCCCTTAGGGCAAACGGACCGGCCTTAGTAAGATGCTTCTCTGACATGAAGAATACTTTGGCTGACAAAGGGGTACTAGCCAGGAGGGGAGGTCCCTCTCTTTGTGAGTCCTCGGGGACCCGAGCCGTCTGAGGAGAAGCTTGCACAGGAGCGGACTTATGTTCGGTGCTTGGCACCGATCCCAGGTTCGATCTCATGGAAGATCCTACCGTCTGGGCCTGGATCACCTCGGGTACATGTCCTTCTCAGAAGGGAACCTCTGTATGGCCAGCACCCACCCGCTCAAGATATCACGGATCTCATTCGAGGTACCTTTCGTCTCGTCTCCCGGCGGCGAACCGGTATCCTTCGGGGAAGAGAAGGCAGCTGATACGCTGCTACCCTGTAATCTGAGAATACAGGAGTCCAGGAAGTTAGGGGGCACCGATCGACGGGCCCCGTTATCCTTTACCCCCATTAGGGGGTTGGCCTTATCGAAACGCTCCCAGCGGGAGCGGTGAATCTCGGGCCGCCTGCTTGCGCTCTTGACAGTCCACTGTGAAATTAAAAGGTGGACTGCCACTGGAAAAAGATAGGGAGTCACCTAAGGGCGGATCCAGAATAGGAGGTGAATGGGATTCAGTCACACCCGTAGGCCTATGAGAGGAATAAGCCTCCTCTCCGGTAGAATATGGTTGGAGTAGCCCTAAGAAATCGCAAGGGAGGGAACCTCCTTTTCTGCTTTGGAGCTTCCCGAGAACGGCTCCGTCGATGGTAAAGCGGCGTTAAAAGGGGAGGGCATTTTGCGTTCTCCATAGCCAAAAAACAAATTGACGTGCCCTTTACGGAACAACCCAGTGACCAGGCTTCCTTAATTAGCACTCCGGCCGAGAGGATGTGCAGCTACTCTAGGTACCAGGTGTAACAGGCTACGCAAGGTACCCCCCTGCGGGGTTGTGAGAATGGAATCAGAAAGGAAATGGTGAATTTGAGTAGAGTGAAAATGTGCCAAAGATATAAGTAGAGTTAAAAAGGAGAGTACTACTTTTTTGACGAACCTCTTCTGAAACTCCCCCGTGGAAATGTCCGCTCTGGTCCTTGCAGCCGACATCTAGAAGGATGTGTGCCTTACGAGCACCGAAGTTCGTGACGGAGATCCTTAAAATCTTTCTGGGGGAGATGTTTTCCTTGGTTTTCGCTTAGTTTCAAATAATCCCAGCTTTGGTTTCTTTTCATTAAAAAGAGGTAATATTTTCCTTCCCCAGTGCAAGCTTTTATCGTCCTTTAATCGACTCAACATTTCTTTCAATAACAACAAAACATAGAAGCAGACGAAATGCGCTTCTAAACAATTTTTTCCCCAATTGCTCGAACTTGCAACAAGAACGGTCCCACTAACAGGCAATCAACACATTCTTTTCACTCCACCAAGGTTAGCCACAATTTGTAATGTTCGAAAAAAGCTGGGAGAGTTTATATGATGTATGTTTACGGTCACAACTACGTAAATGTGAGAATAACTAAGTAAATGCTAGTATAACGAATGTAAATGAGAGTATAACGACCGTAAATGCGAGTTTAACTACGTAAATTTGAGCATAACTACGCAAAGTTGAGCATAACTACGTAAATGCGAGCATATTACATAAATGCGAGCATAACTCCATAAATGCAAGCATAACTACATAAATTCAAGCATAACTACGTAAATGCGAGCACAACTACGTAAATACGAGCACAACTACCTAAATGTGAGCATAACTACGTAAATGTGAGCATAACTACGTAAATGTGAGCATAACTACGTAAATGTGAGCATAACTACGTAAATGTGAGCATAACTACGTAAATGTGAGCATAACTACGTAAATGTGAGCATAACTACGTAAATGTGAGCATAACTATTTAAATGTGAACATAACTATTTAAATGTGAACATAACTATTTAAATGTAAGCATAACTATTTAAATGCGATCATAACTATTTAAATGCGAGCATAACTATTTAAATGCGAGCATAACTACGTATATGAGCGCATAACTGCGTATGTGTGTGTGTGTGAATGGATTCGAAGAGATATACGTCGGACCAAAACATGACCAATGTTTTCAAAAGAACGAAGATTCCAAAGAATTTTACGGCCAATTAGATTTAAATGGGAGGAAATGGACTGGTTTTCTGCAAAGTGCGAGTCGCAATTGATGCGGGGAAATATTTAAAAGCATGTTTAAATATGAGCAAAAATAACTAGGAATAAAAATTGGACAAAACATGCAAAATACCATACGCCACCAAAGCAAACCTACCACCACCCTGCAACTATGCCATCATTAGCGCCAAAATAATCCACACCCCTACATAACACCATAGTATCCAACCTCTCGGCCGACCTCGTGTCACCCTGGCAAGCCTACGATGCGGTTATCACTCAAACGCAGCACTGGCCGGAGCAAGCCAAATATTTGCTCTCGCTACTACCAGGAGCCAGACAGAACTACACATGCCAATATCTCGACACATGTAGTCCTTTGGCAGAATCTACAGGTACAGTAAGTGCTGGATCTCTGTGAGAACCCTCTCCGGTCAGCGGAGTTCGAGACAGTTGACCTAAGAAAGAGACAGACCTTAGCAAGGGTCAATTTAGGGAAGGTACACCCATTTGTGTACCAATTTCTGCTCTTGACCCTTTCCTGGATAATCCTGAGATATCTATGCCATGCAACCAAGAATAAAATCGGCAAAACTCAAAGTGAACCACGAGATTTCTTAAGCCTGGCAGCAAACAATTCTTTTATTGTGAATATCGTATACCTTTAAATCTCTAAAACAGTAATACAAATAGATCCATTATGGTTAGGATGACCAGATTTATTTTTCAACCAAATGGTCGACAACTCTAGTCTGTATTTAAAATATCGATCCATCCCCCTCTCCCTTCTCCCTCCATACCGAAATTGGTCTCGTGAATGGTAAGAGGAATAGAACTTTTAATGGGTTTAATTGAAAGCAAACAAATCTTCAGGAATAGTTTTATCAACTAAAATCCAGGGGGGATAACAAGCTATGGAGAAAACCAGTTTTAGTTGTTGGTATTTGTTTAATTAAACCTTTTTTCAACTAATAGTTAACCTAGTATTTTCCAATGCAAACCTTTACATTATCCAGCATTGGTCAATGATATTTTGCTGGGCAAAATGTTTAGGAACATTAAAAGGAAGGAGAACACAGCTAAATGCTAGACGCTCGCTCACAGGGTTAACCCATTTCACCCAATATGCAACCAAACAATTTGACTTGTTACTTCCCCATAAGGGGGTGTCAGGTATAGCATGGCAACCGTGTTGCGGGTGACATTTGAAAGATAGCGTGTCCTCCCAGCCCGACCTCGCCAGGATGGATCCGAGGCTATGGCTCTTCCCTTTCGTTGCGCATCTCTCCTTGAGAACTCTCTGGCAGAGATTCGTGCCCTCGTTGGTTTTGTGGTCTTGTTCTACAACAAAGGTAAGCCTTGTGGGATAAAGGGAAGCGAGTGAGAGGCCGATGAGATGCTTATTATCATTTTCCAGTTAACGAACTTGCCCGTATATACTCGGGAGTCGAATGTCTGACTAAATAGTTTATCCGACTAAATACGGGTACACAAGCTTTATGTATTTTAGGAATTTTCCCCGAGATATTACGTTTGTTGACTGACGTAACCGTGATCGCCTTAGCAACCCGGCATTTCGTCTAGAGTATATACGGGTAGATCAAAAGATTAATGTATTTAAGGAATTTTGTCGAGATATTTCGTTTGTTGACTGGCATCGTCGGTATGAGTGTCACTAATGAACAAGAAAAAAAAGTCATTTTTGTTGCCGAAAGGTTGTTTAAGCGATTCAATATATCTTTAATAAGGAGGTACCGTGTGGAATAAGCCTACTACCATTTACACTACTAATAACTTTGTAAGAAAAATAAAGACGCATCAAATCAAAACGCAAATACTCTAAATAAACCCTTTTTCCTCAAACATAAACACCTGATTCAGTAGAATCTAGGAATACGTTCCAGAAACTGTCTTATATAACTAAATTTCCTCGAATAAATCTGAGAATCAAGTTATTGGAAATAAAAGCTGGATAGGGAATTTTAATCTTTCAATTTTCCCTTTTGACAAACATTAAAATTTTAAATTTCCAAGAAATACTTAAGATTTTGAAAATTCAAGTCTTAAAATTTTCACCGAATGCGGAGGAAGCGCACGGAATCAATGTTTTGGTTGGATTTCTCTGAAGGCCGGACTCTACCGGTTGGCTGGTTTGCGGCGGATGTGAAAGCTATAAAAAAAGTGCTGAAGAAGAAATCCTGATGATCGAAATGTAGTTTAAAGGAATTTTAGAAACTTCTTCACAGTAAGCAGTTTAGAATTGGAGAAAAATCTTGAATATTTCAAATATGCTTCAACAAATAAGACTTTTTTTAAATTATTTCAATATCGTTTGTCAATATGTAAAAGTTTAATAGTTAGAATTTTTCGCATTCATGCAAAAATAAGTTATGAAAGGAGGATCCTAGGTGGATATTAGTAGTATATACATTAGCGGTGGCTTACTTCTATGTGTTGACTTTTTTGCTTATTAAAAAATAATAATAATAAAAAAAAGAAGAAGATCTACCGGTGACTTTGTTTTCCTGGGGAAATGGGGTTAGGACGGGGAGGACATAATTTGGTAAAGAAAGCAGTAAAGTCAAGGGATGGTGCAAGACTCGATTCGCCAAAAGAGAGTAATTGGGATATTAATAACGAGGAGGGGTCCCAACTTTTGATCGAGCCCCAGTTCTATAATGATCGCCTGGTGAGCTGAAGTGGAAGGAGGGAATTTGAGAAATTGATGCAACCAACAAATTTAACTTAATCGAGAAAGAATACGGTAAAACGCGAAAGAAAGATGTAAAAATATAAAGAACGATAAAAATGAAAAAATAAAACAATAAATAGTAAATCCGGGAGAAGTCCATAAACGTCCCGCAACGGGTTCGTAAAAAAATAATTCAAAAGAATAGCAACTTAGCCCCTTTGCGAAAGATGGGGTTAATGATCGAGCAATAAAAATAAAATAAGAAAATAAAATATCAAATAATGTCAACGGCCGTCGCAGACTCCAAGGGCAGGGTTTGGCCTATGAGTGGCCCCGGAATGCGCAAGTGTGAAATTACTTAGATGGGTGTCCGGGGCCGAGAGTCGAATTCTCCCAAGTGATTTAGTCCGCCTCGCAACAAGCCCTGACGGTTTTTTTTTATTATCGCGCACATCTGGTGACTGCCACAAGGGCATAATTCGCTATAATATTCATTTACACCCTAATAGTAAACTATTTTAAAATACAACTATCAAAAAAGAAAACAAAACAAAAACGAGGCAAACAAAAGAAAGTAATAAAAGGAGAGGCAAGAGGAAGAGGGGAGTACGCTCCAGCATCGGAGTTAGCCCGTATCCCTTGGCACCGGAGATACGACCAACACTGAACAGAGTCAGATAGAATGGAGGCCAACCTCCTCCAGAAAGTCCATGCATCCACAAGTCTGCACCAATCTGTCCCGAACAAAAGGAACAAGCGCTAGCAACCCAGCTCTTGCCGGTACCAAGACAAATAACGGGCGCGAAAATCATCCAGAGTGTTACATTCAACAAGAATGTGCCAAATAGTCTGGGGAACATCGCAGTCACCGCATTAAAGTGCGGGAAAGCGCTCCAACAAAATGTGATGCGTCCTGCGAGTGTGACCAATTCGAAGAGGACAGAAGGCGAACTGAAGCTGTCGCGGCATTGGGGTGTATGTCCATAGGACAGGCGTGACGCAATGGCACACAACTTTAAGTTACCCTTTGTCTGTGTACCATCTTCTTTGCCAAGCGGCCCGGAGGGCTACCATGAGTCCTGCCATGTAGTCGGCATGATGAAAAGCCAAACCCTGGTCTGTTCTCCTAGTCCTCGCAAACTCTTTGGCGCCGTTATCGGCGCGCTCATTCCCCACGCTTCCCAAATATCCAAGAACACAGCAGAAGATAATTTTCACATACACTCGGCTCACGGCAACCGTGGCGTCACGGATACTGCAAACCAGAGAATGTAAAAATTCCAATGCTCCAAGAGCACTAAAGGCACTTTGTGAGTCGCTATAGTTCACAATCCGGGAAGATAGACGTAGCGTCTGGTAGAGCCCCGTTGAATTCAAACAGAGGGGATACGGCGTGGATACCGACCCCTTCCTGGGACATAAGGGCATCCGTATACACTGGCACGGATCCAGCGTGACAGGAAGTGTGCTCCAAAAAGGCCAAACGCAATACCCCCGGCGCTGTAGAAACTTTGGAGCAGAAGAGTGGCGATAAATAGTCAAAGGTGATACCCTCCTGGGTGGCATTGTAGGCAGAACTAGAGGCGCCATCGGCTCGAGAGCTACACCGAGCTCTTGAAGGAGTTTCCTAGGTTTAGGGCTGGGGTGTGACTGGTGTCTCTCGAGGGCAGATACATCGACCGCCCAGATGCAGTGAGAGCTGTTGACGAAGCAGGGGGAGGGGGGGGCACCGAGTTCGCGCGAACAGGCGCATAATGCTTTGTACGCGGCGCAGAACAAGTGGCTTCACAGCATCGAAAATTAGGTTCTGAATGGGGGACGTAGTGAAGGCATCGGACGCCAGGCAGAAACCAAGGTGCTAAACGTCACAGAACGAAGAATATCCATAACACGGTTACAAGAGACTCTAAGGCTGCGAATATGAGCCTCCCAGGCGAGGCATCAGTCGAAAATAGGACTAAGGAAAGGGTGAGAATCCACGACTTCCAGGCAAACTACATTTAGGAACAAGTCTGGATCGAGGAGGAGTCTTGGATGTCTGCAAAACTGCACCAGTTTAGTCTTAGACAAGGAAAACCGAAACATATGCGTTTCGGCATAGCGAGATGCGGTTCAATGCCTGATGGAGTCATAGCTTCAGAGATGACATCTTAGCCATCAAAAGAGATTGTAAGGTCGCGCACGTAGAGCGTAGCGAGTACATCTTCCGGTAGTACCGATGCTCAAGGCAAAGCGTGCGACAATAAAGACACTTTTGTGCGAAAGACCTTTTTTCCTGCTCTATTAAGCCGCACAGTATTGATTAGCAAGGAGTGAGGGGATACCCTCTATCTATATCCTTTTGAACAAAGCTAATAAAGGCCATGCCTGGCTCACCCAGGTGTCGAAGCATGTCAAAGGACATCGTCTGGACGAGGCAGGGTGTCTGCGCATGAAACGAGAGCGGAACTCAACTTACTCAAAGTAAACCTGTTGTTGAAGGGTTCTCAGCCTGGGAGGTAAGGTTGAGTCGGCGGCCTTCCGCGACATTACGACGAGCATAGAATCCTGGCGGAGCAGCATCCCGGCTAGAGAATGCGGACACAAAGGATTCCGCCACGGAAGCAAAGTCCGAGATTGCGGTCCCATTCTCCTGGAGAACAGGAGGGGGGCCTGCGAGAACTTGCCTCACATCGTTTTGGCTCGTTTCTACACCTCTGCTAGAGGTGTCTTCTCGTTAAGTAAAGACACGTTTACCCACAAGGCAGAGCAGCAGGCGTGCTTCGAAATTCACCGATAGTGAAATCGTTCGGGCGGTGCTTATATTGTAGGTAGGCATAACTTATGTTTGAGGGCCATTTCACACTCGGCTGACCACCACGGAAGCGGTCCGTGTGCAAAACGGCCAGAGGTTCTCGGAATAGTAGTCAGGCCCACGGCGATGAGGTTGCCGAAGAAGAACTCAACGGCCTCATCCATCGGCCTAAACTCCTCGGCTGAGACAGAGAAATCTGTCATTTCCTAAAATGAGGACCACCGCGCCACGCACGACCGGCGGGGGCGGTTCTCAGTCAGCAGCGGCCCAGAAAATGATATTTGAATGGGAAAGTGGTCACTACCATGAGGTCATCGACTACCCCCCAACCAAAATCAGACTGTGCATCCGGAGAGCACAGAGATAGATCGAGACAGGAAAATGAAGTGGTTCTCGGGCAGTGATGCGTAAACTCATCCACATTTAGGATGCCTATCTCCAGCTCGTCGATCAGGTCGGAAAGGACTTGACCCATGGGAATGATACAGTAGTCTTCCCAGAGGGCCTCACGGTGTGTCACTCACGGAGTGTCTACCGTTCAAACCCTCGAGCAAGAGAAAGAACCTCGGCAACCCTGCCTCGACGCAGCAGAAGTCCCCCGTTTCGAAGTCGGTTGACGGTGGAATGTAGCCAGAAATGACGGTATACCTCTTATGCAACTGCTACTGTTTCAAAGGAGGTATTTAAAGCGGTTTGCCTCGACTGTCATACTTTCTTACTTGCTCCTCTTGTACGAGTGGTAGCGAAGGTCCTCATACATCGACAGCTTCATGGTGGCGACTCCAACACCTCTCTTTCACCCAAGCCCAGATTCTTTTTCTCGCGACTTCCATTACCTTCCCTTGGAGTAGTTAGGTGAATTTCAGGTTGCGGACGCTGTTAGAACGCCTGCTGTGTCCCTTTCTGCTGACCACAGCTTCCTAGTCTCTCTTGTAGCTGTCCATGTCACGTCTTACTGCCTTTATAATGTTAACAGAGCATTGAACAGCAGTCATGATGGCGGCGTATTTATATCTGGAGCGATGCTTTTAACTCTTTTTCAATATTCAGATGCCTTACAGTCCTCCATGTCAGCTAGCTTTTTCTCAACTAAAACTTTATAAACTCTGTATGCTCACTAACGCAGTTTACTCTTCACCGATACATCAACCTGTTCTCGTAAAAAAACATTACAATTTGTGACATTTAGCCCGAACACCCTGTATATCCAAAAGTTCCTGGATGCAAGTCGTTTCGCTTCTCTGCTTCCTCAATCGTAGCTGCATCCGCACTCCTTTCGCAATGAATTACATGCTTCGACTCTTCCAACTTGTTCCAAAGTTTGAACCCATGTTCTTCTCCCCTGGGGTCGTACCCCCGCGTTCCGCGAAGGCATGGTGCTAAGATCGTACATTGAAGAGTATGGCGAACGCAAAATTAGGCCTACCATCTAAGCTTATCAACTTTTCACACTATGGGAATCAAAGTCAATTTACGCCGTCAATTTCACGATCTAGGATGCATATGAAATGTTTACAAAGAAAGATTTGTGTGTATATAACAAAAAAAAAGTAAGAATCCGACTCGAAGACGGGATGCAAATAGATTTGTAAAGAGAATATACGAGACTGAGACGCGAGTGTCCGTGTGGAGAAGGGCTGGGAGGGCCTGTGTAAGGTGAGTTGATTGTACGAATGAATGTAAGCAAGAAAAAAAGAGTTGTCTAAAGGTGAAGTGGACGGTATTGCGGAAGAATGAGAGAGATAAGGAATCCCCCCCTCCTTTCCTGACTTCACCAGTTCTCCGTTGAGTGCTTTAACTTCGTCTGCCCTATATACTTCGAAAATTAGAACAATGGAAAGACCATTAAGTGTGTATCGCGACTTCGCGCTATGGAACCTTATCGCGACCCAAGGCAATTAAGGAAGTCTGTTGGCGATGAATCTCTCTCCCCGTCTAGATAATTTCGGGGTATACATTCGACAGTTCAGAATTCACATGCAGATTGTCTCTGAAGCCGCCGTCCAGTCCGTTAGGTATAACGTCTTCGTTAGTCGAGAGGGAATCGACTACATTCTCGTCCAGAGAAGAATTGAGTGATTGTCGAAGAGCCTAGGAAGAGCTAATCGTCACTCAATGTTGTTCGTGGAAATATTTAGGCGCGCTTCAACCTGCTCACCACGTCTTCGGATTTTAAGGATCGGAAAAACCATCCCCGAAGCACCCTCCGTTTGCCTCTTAAGGATAAGAGGCCAAGCAACGTCAGTTTCCCTTAGTTGAATTAGGCGTCTCATGAGACGCCCACAAGTTCAAGGTCGAACTTAACTACCTGGTCCTACTCGCCGCACATCAAGGTAAAAGGGATTTAACACCCGCTTCGTCACGCTCCTCCCACATTTACCGCTTCGAACCTTAAAGATCCCCTCTGCTCTAGAACTTGTATAATTGTAAAATCATTACTTAAAGTATATTTTTGCAACCGTGTTTGAATATTCCTTGGCCTAGCAATTGTGCGTGTAAAGAACTCTTAGAACCATTCCCAGGTGGAGCCTTAATTTCGGTCGGCTAGTAGGCCTGTGTGCGTATAACGACGTACACCGGTCATACCAGACATGTATGATAGGTGATAGGTGTGCGTAGAGGGGTTTGAAAGTGAAGGGGAGGGGGGGGGGGGGGTTCTGCCCAGGGATGAACCTTGACTGGACGACATGCTACAGCACTCCATCACTATGAAGAGACTTCGGCGTGAATAAAATGATTGAGGGGGGGGGAGGTCTCGTGCTTAATAGGCCATAATGGGGTGGGAGGAGAGGGTAGTTTTAGCGGCATTGAAGCCCGCCAACCCCATTTTGTGTGAAATTGGTAATGTTGAAGTTTTGAAAGTTCAAATCGATGTAAATAAATATTATAGTACACAGGAATAACGAATTAAACCGAACTCTGGAATATGATTGTATATAAATTTTGTCCGATAAATAAAATGTATTAAAAATCTAAATAATTAATCTCTAGTTGTAGACAGGTCATGTCTGCAGTGCATATTCTGAGCATCGCCTTAAATCAACCAAATTTCCGTTGCCATAGACACCTCATAGCGTTAAATGAATCGAAGGAATTGCCGTAACTATAGAAACCTAATTAATTGCAAGAATATCTGAGTTTATTCACCCAACAAAACTCCGTGTACACCCTTGTATATATAACTAGAAATCATATGGAATGTCTGTGAGTTGCATGTTCTCATTTGTCTTCACTTTTTTTACAAATAAAAATCCTCGGGAAGCCTGAAATAATGAGGGCTGGGGGGCATAAAACTGTCTTGTCCCATCCCCAAATTCCCCTTCAAAACAAACATGTCAATCGTTCCTATGAGAAACATTCACAAGCATATTTTACGAGGCAAATACTCGTCGAAATTCGTCTCCCATTGATATACGCATGCCCTACTCCTTCTAAAGGTATTCGCAACATATCAGTACCCCCTTAAGGATCTTTACGTTAGAGTTAGCCACTTTAGTCCTCTCGTGAATGCGTCATTGATGGGAGGGAGCATTTTGCGTACCTCAAGTCTCCCAAGCTCAGCGCGCAGCCAATGTAAACATGGCGCACACTCAAAACCTTCTGGTAAATATCGAGAATAAGCCACTCTGACGTCATCAAATTCTCCCGATTTCACCGAAGGGAAAGTTCTTTTCAAGGTCAACTTTGTGCCGAATGGATAACATGCCAAACACAAGATTGACAGTCATTTCTTTTTCATTGCGATAAGGTGGTATTTGTATCCTACGATTCCAATGCGGATACACAAGGCAGCCTATCTCGAGATAAGATAAAGGACCTTCTTTTTTTATTAAATCACTGATTAGATTGTGTATATTTCATTTCGATGGCCTTAAGTGAAAGTAATCAGGAGTAGTGTATACTATAACAACATAAGTTACCCTTCGAACGAGATACAGAATTGCATACAGTTTTTATGTGGCAAATAGCATTTATTCTGCGTTTATTTATCGGACAAACCTTGGTATACAATCCTGTATTTGAGGTTGTACGATATAAAGGAGCATGCGCAAAAGCAAGAGGTCCCTATGTGATATTCAATAAACCATTTTTTAGTGCTACACATAAATGCTAACTTCAATTTTCTTTTTTACTGTTATAAAACTTCCCGTCAGGAAAGAGAGCTTGATACGTAGAGATAAAATATGGGCATTGCGCAGGCTAGCAAAACCACCATTTTCTCACTGGTTTGTGCCGACTCCATGACTATAGTGCCAAAATGTTCGATCTTATAAAAAAAACAACAGGACTAAGCTTTTAAAAAGATATAACGTAGCGATACGAGGTTAGTTCAAAGAGGAAACGGTGCGAGCGATGAATGAAAAATTCTTATTGTTTCACCGAATGCTAACAAGAAAAACAACCTAGGGTGTCGTCATAGAAAAGCTCGAAATCAGTGGAATCAGGCTTCAGTAGGCAAATAATAACGGGAACGAAAGAGTGAGGCTCTTTTTTCGCTCCTTTAGAGAAGAGATTGTCACTTTCCTTCAAGGCAAAATTTATACTTGAAGGCAAGCAGCTTTGTTCGCAGCAGGGAAAGTGTGAGGAACAGAAGGCCAAAGTAGCCATTTTTAATTTTAAAAATATATATATTTACACTTTAAAATAAAACTTGTAAAGACGAAGTTAGTGAAAATGTTTTTCTCAAAATTTAAAGCGATAACCCTAAGATGGCGTCTCCCGCAGAAAGTTTGTAAAGAAAGCGATGAAGGTAGACGAAGCGCAAATAGTGTAATATACACCAGAAGCTAAAAATATAAAGCACCCCTCAAACATTTTAGAATTTACCATAACATTCATAAATATTCATCATAATGTGTATTTTGTTAATGATTGAATTACTTATTATTTTACTAAATGGTGTATGATTAATAGAAGGGAACGTTCCCTAAAATCAAAATTTAACCAATACTTATGTTTCAGTTTAAATTTATAAATATTGTGTATTCAATATCGTTCTAAATAAGGAATATAACTAAAACTAAAGAAACTGCAGAAACACGGGAGCACAAGGTTATCACAAGTATAAATTGCTAGAAAAATAAAATGTTCAAGATTTGATGTCCAAACCATTGTATACTGATATCAAGAGACCAACCAAAGGCTCTGTATTAAAGACGAGAAGTGACAGAAAACGTCATACAACACATAGAAAAGACGTCAATCATTCGAGGTTCACTATAGAATAAAAAAATGAAAACATCTTTGCTTCCTGAGGAGTGCAATGAAGCTTCAAGTTCACAAATATATGACCCAGAACAGTTAGAAAGGGGTTTACAGATCAAGGGCTAAAAGGATGCAAAGCGATAAAGAAGCCATGGATATCCGAGGTAAACAGAAATAAACGTCTTGACTGAGCCCCATTATTCCTTCATAACTTTGAGAGTTTCACATTCTCGGTCAGTACTTCTTCCCTTCTCACATCTGAATTGTAAATCAGTCCAGGATTTGAATACAACCACATCATACCCTAGCGAAAATGCTTACATCTGTAGTTAGTGTCGCTACAGATCTCATTCGAGGACGAGACCTTCCAACAGGTCTTTATCATTAGAGGACGATTTCTCCCAACAAGATAATGAAATTCACATACAGATAAGGACAATCGATGGCAACCTCTTTGACACCAGAACCCCGTCCTCGTTAGCGGGGGAACGGACAGAGAGTTAGTAGTATTTTGGCATGAACCGGCGAGCAGGGAACCCTTTCTGGCCTGGCCTGGGTACAGAGTTCGCTTGACGGTGAGACTGGACAAAATATTTCGGCGCTCGAAGGGAGGAGCCGTCAGTGAAGCGGTGCGTCGGCTCTTGCCATCGCGCACACAGCCAATCACAGCACCGTTGTCTTTATACTTAAATTTCCATGCATTCCGTACGAAGCAGACGGCTCTAATGTCCTCTTCCTCTCCTTTATTTTTTAGAAAGAAAATATTTGAAAGCTGTTCATTGTATATCTACATTGTGCGCGTATATAAGGATTTAATCACCACTGGGCTTTCCTCCTTTACCTTCCGTATGGGAAGGCGTTATAAAGGTGAGCGAAAACTATTGAGGACATCGTCAAAAGGTCTGTGTATAGTGGTAAAGATAGGGAGAACCAAGAGTTATTTAAAAGTCCTGAAAAGGGAGGGGGTCTACCATCAAAGAATTTATTACTACCATTATTTCTTTTTTAAATAATCTTTATAAATCCACTTTTATAACGCCCATTAAAAGCTGGATTTTAAATAAATTAACTTCTGCCGTTAGTTGTCATGGTACATCTCATACATTAAGCTATCACTCAAAACTGGTTCCTCGTCCACTGTTTTACCTATGTAGCTGAGATCTCACGTTGAAAGTCCTCACTGAAATGGACATTAGTTTGAGTGAATTGGGCTAACTCCCCACCCCCCCCAAAAAAAAATCCAAGCGCAATAATAAAGAGGCTACACCACTTGTCGAAGAATACCTTTTGTCGAGAAATAATTCTTTATTTTTTAAAGTATACTTTGGTTAAAGAATGCCATTTTTTATTTTTCTTTTACGGAAGATCCGCTTCAACATGTAAAGATATAAAGAAACGCACAAGAATTATCCCAAAACAAACATATATTTTAAATTTAACAATTAACTACAAAAAAACACAACAGCAAACACATTTATATCAACCTGCTGAGCTAACCGAGGCTAAACAGGTTGGCAACTGGGCCTATTACAATATCTCTTCATGACAAAAATAAACAAATAGGCTACACGTAAACACATCAATTGCCGATTAGTTATTTTATCGCGACACTTTTAGATTAGCGTTAAACATCAAATTAAATTACTCTCTTCTACTAGTAAATATGACGGAGTTTACGCACAAATGTTTCTACTTCCGTTAAATCGTGAAACGTAATAAACTCATACTAACGCAATATGAATATAAATGTTCTTTCTAATTTACATGATAGAAGGGATCAGGGGTTGCCGGATGTCGCTGGAAGGCTTTTCTCGCGCTTCGGAGAGTTGAAGTGGCCAATGGTAGAATTTCTTCAAGATGTGATGGAGGGAAGAGGGCGGGGGGGATGGCGATGTCAACTTCTTATTGTAACTTTGCCTACTGTTACGTTTAGAAGACGGAGCGAGTTATTTGGCTCCTAGCTCCAAGAGTCCTTTCTTGATACTCTCGAAGCCTATTTGTGTGGTATTCTTTATCGCCGGGTGCCCAACTAGTTTGAGGGGTATACGAGGGGGTGTCTACCGTACTTAAAAAATGGAACCTCGTTGGGGCTTGGTTCTTTTCCTCTAACTCTTACGGAGTTTGAGCTGTGAGAGTCACTCGAGTGTGAGCGGGTTTTTTTTCCTCCAGTCAGACTTCTTTTAATTCTGTAAAGGATTCTTCGGTATGGCACCGATACAAAACTTGACGTTCTATGTTAATTCGGCACGGGGGGGGGGGAAATCGGTCTTCTCGAGTAATCTTGACTGGCTTAAGGATCGATCTTCTCGAACTGATCTTACGAGGGGCGGTCAATAAGTTTTGCGAATCGGTAGGGCAAAACAGAGGAAGGGGGATGGCTGTTTGTGAAGGTGTTAGGACAAGTTATGACATGTCAGGACCTGCAGCCACACGCTTCTGCCTCGTCTATTTAAGAAGCAGTAGCTGATCGCAGATCGTCAGTCACAAATTTTTCAACAATGGAGAAGGTTGAGCACCACACAGTGATCAAATTTTTGATCAAGGAAGGCAAGAATGCAAAAGAGATCCATGAACGCATGGTTGCAGTGTACGCCGACACCGCCCCTTTCTATGCAACCATTGCTCGCTGGAATAGGGAGTTCCGCCGTGGTCATGAGTCCCTTGAAGATGACCCTCGTCCAGGACGCCCGTCAGACGTGACCAATGTGGCCCGTGTGGAGAGGATGATCCTCGAAAATCGACGGGTAAAGGTCGAAATCGAGCGTGAACTTGGAACATCACATGGAAGTGTTATCAACAGCATCTACGACAATTTAGCCATGACCAAGGTCTCTGTCCGTTGGGTCCCTAGTAACGTCACGCCCCATGATCGACTTCGACGTCGTCAAAGCCCACAAGGCCAGAGTTGCACAAGCTGCCCTGCGCGAGTGCGGATTCGAGGAGCTCACTCCCCCCCCACAGTCCAGATCTGGCCCCTAGAGACTATATATTATTCCGCCAGCTTGACTGCACTGCGTGTACGCCGGTATAGGGACGATGAAGATGTCTAGCTCGCTGTCCAGGAGTGGATTGAACAGCAGTCGGGAATTCGGAGCCTCAGGGACAAGTGGCGCAAGTGCATTGAAGTCGAGGGTAGTTATATTGAAAAATAATAAAACACTTTTCCTCATATCCGAATTGCAAAACTTATTGACCGCCCCTCGTATATCGTTCTCACCGAATAATCTTGACTGCCTGAAGGATCAATCTTCTCGAGCTGATCATAAATCGTTTTCACCGAATAACCTTGACTGGCTGAAGGATCGATCTTCTCGAACTGATCCTATATCGTTCTCACCGAATAATCTTGACTGGCTGAAGGATTGATCTTCTCGAACTGATCCTATATCGTTCTCACCGAATAATAATCTTGACTGTCTGAAGGATCGATCTTCTCGAAGTGATCCTATATCGTTCTCACCGAATAATAATCCTCTCTCTTTCCTTCAGGGGCTTCTTTATAGGCAGACTACCGCCCCATCTAAGGGGGAAGGGGTGACGCCACAGAGGGGAGAGCGAGTGGTGAGGTCGCACCTGGGAGAGCGAGGAGTGAGGAGGTTGGCACTGAGGTGCCCAAGTCGGATTGTTAATTAGAGAGACCACCAACCGCCACCCTCTTTGACTTGCCTTTTGACTGGCACCGCTTTTTGGTGATATAACCACGGGCCTACGGATCTCGTAGGTAATTGGATCTTTTGAGCGCTTTTTAAGGGCCTTTGGTGGTTAACTTAACACAGATGGTCGCTCCAACTACCTATGCGGCGGGGAGATCAAACAGGGTAGGCAGTTAGACTGCTATACGCCGGCCACCGTTCCCATGAGTCTTCTCATGGGGCTCGATTCTCCGGCTTTCTCCACAAAAGGATGGGGGGGGGGAAGCTTACAATGTATATGTCCGCCTCTGGCCCTCCGGGAGGCTTTACGTTGCAATTCCTCTACACCACTTATAAGACATGGATTTTTTTTTTAGGAGCCCATCTGACAACCAACTTCTTGGGCATAAGTCGCCGTACTCACGACAGCCTAGTACTAGGCACATTAAAATAATATATTAAACAAAACAATAACAATAAAAAAGGAAAAGGGCAACAAGCAGGAAGCACGGTACGGCGTCGAGGGGAGGCCCACCTCACCCCAGCACAGGAACGTGCGACCTACAAAGAACCCCCGCCCCCCAAAAAAAAATCAACAATAAACAACCAGTTAAATAAAGTTGAGGCCAGCCTCCCTCCAAAGTCATTTAATCCCCAAGTCAGTGTGCACGAACTCGTCCTGAGTACAAGGGACAAGCGGTAGCGACCCCGCTCATCCCGGTACCGAGACAGGTAGCGTGCGCGAAGATCACTGACTTATAAGACATGGAAATGTGTGGAAGATATATAGCCGCAGGTCCTCCTGCGGGCATTGGGGCCGGTAGGGTTCACAACGGCTGTAACTGAAGCCGGGAGGGCGTGCCATTCGACAGGTTTCAATTTGTACCACGAGTATTACCCCCTGGGAGGACGAACTGGTAGTGGTAAAAAGCATATAAAACATGGTAGTAAAAACGTACCAAACAACGTTGTGTTAGGTTTTATATCCAGCGAGAGAACATCCATTTATAATAAAAGTCACATTCACAAAAAAATAGATAAAAAAGAAGCAAGTTTTACAAACTATTTACACGTGTCTTTGCATTCATCGCTTTTTGGACAACGGCCGTTCACTTTTCACCAAAACGCGACCCCGAGGCAATCATTGAACTTTCTCCTTTCGTCAAAAGAAGTTGCAGCCCGCTTGATCTTAACAGTGACGCCTCCTCTCCATTCTCTAGATCAGGTGTTTCTCAGTATTTACATTTGGCGAAACCGTTCAAATAATTCAGGGAAACTACAGGGCGCGGCAGAACCGATTGAACAGTTTTGAGGAGTCAATGCTCGGGGGAAGGAGGGGGGAGGAAGGTGTCCCCTTGCCGGTTTCCGAGGAATGGCTCGCTTCCGTGGGCAAAGCCCCCCAGGGTTCCTTTCGGGATGTACTCCAAAAATATGGTGTACCCTCTCTATATACCCCCCTTACTTTTTTATAACTCCTTAAAACTGCTCAATCGGTTCTGCCACACCCTGTATAGAAATTAGCTTGATTAACCTCTTTCTTTCTCATTCATAAAACTTGAAACTCAAAGGAAACACGATATATTTTTCTGGTAAATGACCTAAAACTTTTTGCTACAGTTTATTGACAAAGCAAAAATAAATTAAATCAAACTGCTTGTTTAAGGTAACCATAAGGGTTTTACCATCATATTTTGCCTCAACCATAACTATAAACACAAAAAAATGTAATATAAATGGCTTAATTTAACAGGTTTAAATATATCATTTTGATACCAAGGAATTTTCAAGAATATGACGTATGTATGTAGGTGTATGTATAATAGTCACGAATATTAATGCAAACAAGTACGGCTTAAAAGTGCCTTTTTGCATGATTAGCCAGCCTATTTATCACACTAACCAGTAGGGACATCGAGTGGAACCCAAGTAGAGGAACGATATTATAGATCCTAACAAGCAAAATGTGTAACCTAGAATGTTTTCCCTTCATAACATCAACAAAGCACGCGCGCTTCCCGTACATGATCCAACTCAAGCGCACCTCTTTTTACCCTTTCACCGATGAGTAGTTTAGGGTGGAGGCAACTAACGAATTATATAGTTTTAATCAAACACATGCTGCGGAAAACGCTAGCCTACACCCAGCTACGAGGGAGGGCCAATAAGTTTGGCAATTCGGATATAAGGAAACGAGATATGCGGAAAAGTGTTTTATTATTTTTCAATATAACTACCCTCGACTTCAATGCACTTGCGCCACTTGTCCCTGAGGCTCCGAATTCTCGACAACCAGAAATTTCCCGACTGCTGTTCAATCCATTCCTGGACGGCGAGCTGGACATCTTCATCGTCCCCAAACCGGCGTCCACGCAGTCCAGCCTTGAGCTGGCAGAATAAAAAGTATTTGCTACGGGTCAGATCTGGACTGTAGGGGGGGATGGGGGTGAGCTCCTCGAATCCGCACTCGCGCAGGGCAGCTTGTGCATCTCTAGCCTTGTGGACTTTGACGACGTTGAAGTCGATCATGGGACTGAGGTTTCTAGGGACCCAACGGGCAGAGACCTTGGTCATGGCTAAATTGTCGTGGATGCTGTTGATAACACTTCCATGTGATATTCCAAGTTCTCGCTCGATTTCTTCTACCTTCACCCGTCGATTTTCGAGGATCATCCTCTCCACACGGGCCACATTGTCCTAGTTGGTCACGTCTGACTGGCGTCCTGGACGGGGGTCATCTTCGAGGGACTCACGACCATGGCAGAACTCCCTATTCCAGCGAGCAATGGTTGTATAGAAAGGGGCGGTGTAGGTGTACACTGCAACCAAGCGTTCATGGATCTATTTTGCATCCTTGCCTTCCTTGGTCAAAAATTTGATCACTGCGCGGTGCTCAACCTTCTCCATTGTTGAAAAAATTGTGACTGACGATCTGCGATCAGCTACTGCTTCTTAAATAGACGAGGCAGGAACGGGTGGTTGCAGGTCCTGACTTGTCATAACTTGTCCTAACACCCCCACAAACAGCCATCCCCCTTTCTTTGTTTTGCCCTACCGATTCGCAAAACTTATTGACCGCCCCTCGTAGCTGCTATTAGCAGATCAACTAGAGACGTTGAGCTATGAATTGATATCGGATTCATTTTACCCCCTTTCCTCAAAAGCTTCCTTTTAATGAACGTAAATTTGCAGATAACAGCTGTCTATGGCGGCACAGGTGTTACTGCATTTATGACCAAACATGGCAACACATTATTCCGAACAACTTTATCGGTCGTTAAACCGAACTAGAAACCCCTGACAAGATGTCGCCCTTATGTAAATTTGCAAGGTGACAGAAATATAAAATGTTGACACGAGCTTCTGTTAATGAAGATTGCTTATCGTTTCGTCAAGAAGAGTAAATTTGATATATTTAGAAAACTGCTTCCCCGTGTGCAATTTGACGAGCCATCTCGGGTAAGTAGGCTTTTGAAAAAAACTAAGTATTCCCAAAGCTCGAATATTCTCATTTGTTTCATTGTAATTATGATGGAGTATACAAATGAAACGTAAAGATTCTCGATTATTACCTAAATATACCTTTCTGCTGTTCGCATAGCTCATTATGTCGAAATTATTTTTATTATGAAAAATGAACCATCAAAAGGAGGAGGGAGAAGCCTCTCTGCAAAGCCGCGACCGAGATTTAATTATAAAAAACTGCAGACAAAAAAAATTCGAGGAAATTTAAATTTTCCGAGCGCTCATCTGGCGGCACCCAAGGAGGGTACGGCCGCCTTTTAGAAAAGATTCATAAGATGGTGACGTTGGTGTAACTGGAAATGTGTAGAAGATATAGCTCGGAGAGTGATCGTCTTTACTTCGTCAGCTGAGACACGGATAGCCTTTACTTCATCGGTTGTAGGAAGGATAGCCTTTATTTAGTGAAGATTTGTGTGTTCTCTTTGTTTAACTGGCGACTGCCATCATGAAGATAGTCGTCGAAACATTAAGAAATCCTATATCTTGGCTAATTTAAAAACAAACGACAACGAAAAAACAAACAAAACTAGCAACCAAACCCGAGAAGAAAAAAATTGAGAAAAAAGGGAATGGGCACGCTCATGCTCCCGAACATGCATGTAACCAATAGTTAAACTACGAAATGCTATGGCCAATCCACAGTAGGGGGTGCACGAACCGTCCTGGGTATAAGGCACAGTCGGTAGCGACCCTACTCCTGTGCCGAGACAACGCGCGCGAAGATCCTCCAGACGAGGAAATTCCACAAGAATGAACAGAGCAGGATTATGGACCAATCAGCCATCACAGGAAAGTTCAGGAGAGCACCCCATCAGGCGGCGTTGCATCCCACGACTGTACACAACTTGGTGGCAGCAGAAAACGATCTGTAGCTGCCGAAGCATTAGGGAGTAGATCCACCGGAAGAGTCACAGCGCAATGGCACGCTATATTTGGCTCCCGTCGGCCGTCTCCCATCTTCTGTGCCATGCAGTTCGAAGGGCCGACTCCTGCCAATGTAGCCAGAGTGTTTGACGCCCTCATTTTCCGTAATCCATAGATGTCCAGGAACCGAGGATTAAATAATCTCGACATCCTACTTGCATTAAGCACTGAGTCATAGCGTCACGGATACTGTGAACCACGGATTGCCTGAACCTGTAAAGCGTACTTCAAGCCACCGAAACATATTCATACATGGGCAAATTAACCTTCAAATATCGGCTGTTTAAGATTGGTCTGAGTGCAGAGGATTTTTTTTTTTAATTTTAAGAGCCCATCTGGCGACTTCCTACTTGGGCATAAGTCGCCGTCCTCATGGCAGCCTAGTACTAGGCTAAATTAAAATATGCAAAAAAACAACAACAATAATAAAAAAATAAAAATGAAAAGGGAAGGAAGCACGCTCGGACGTCGAGGCTAGGGCCCGTTGAAGGAACGTGCGACCTACAAAAAAAACAACAAGAGCAGCAACAACAAAACAGTTAAATAAGGGGGAGGAGGCCAGCCTCCTCCAAAAAGTCCACAAGTCAGTGTGCATGAACCCGTCCCGAGTACAAGGGGCAAACGGTAGCAATGTCGCTCATCCTGGTACCGGGACAAGTAACGTGCGCGAAGATCACCCAGACTGGGACATTCAACGAGAATGTGCCGAATAGTCTGGGGGACAACGCAGTAGTCACAATAAGGCGCAGGCGAGCGCTCCATCAAATGGCAGTGCGTCCCACGATTGTGTCCGAGTCGAAGACGACAGAAAGTAACCTAAAGCTGTTGTGGCATTGGGGAAGAGGCCCAGGGGAACGGTCTCGCCACAATGGCACGGAAATTTAGGTTCCCCTCGACAGTCTCCCGCTGGTCTGGTTGCCCAGTCCTCGCGGAATTTCTGCCACCCTCATTCCCCGCAATTCCTAAATATCTAGGACCCAGCAGAAGATAATCTCGACATCCGCTGGGCTCGCCAAAACCGTGACGTCACGGATATCACGAATCAGGGGATGCGGAGATTCAAATGCCCCCAAGAGTACTAAGGGCGCTTTGTGAGTGTCTATAAATCGCAATCCGGTCTCAGAAGCAGGCACGTCGCGTACTCTCCCGTACCGAGCGGTGTATTGCAAGCGGCCCGGCCGTGAAGACAGACACAGGGCCTGTAGAGCCCCTCTAACTTCAAACAAAGGGGGATAGGGCGTGGAAACCGCCCCCCTGTTGGGACTTGGAACCATCCGGAAACATTGGCACGGTTCCAGCGTGACACGAGGTGTGCTCTAAAGAGGCCAAACGCAGTACTCCTGGCACTGTACAAGCTTTAGAGCAGAGGCGCGGGACAAATGGTCAAAGGTGGTACCCTACAGGGTGGTGTCCTGGGCAAAAGAAGTGGAGCCACCGGCCCGAAAGTTATACCTAGGTTTCAGAGTTTCCTGGACCTAAAGCTGAAGGGCTTAGGGTATGACTGGCGTTTCTCGGTGGCATAGGCACCGTCGAGATCAGCTGCGGATGCAGTAAGAGCTGTTGGCGACTGAGGGAGGGGCCGGGCTCACGCGTACAGGCAAATAATGCACTGTGTATGGCGCAGACGAGTGGCATCTCCCCAGCATCGACAAGTAGGCTCTCAATGGGGGAAGTGCGGAAGGCACCAGTCGCCAGGCGAAGGACGGTGTGGTGGATGGAGTCCACCGTCCACAATACACGCTGAGCTGTGGATGCATAAAACTCGCATCCATAGTCGATCTTCGAACGAACAAAGGATAAAAAAAAAGAATGCAGTAGCTCTATCAGCGCCCCAGGCGCTGAACGTCACGGAAGGAAGAATATCCATGGCGCGGGTACAAGAGCCCCTAAAGCTGAGAATATGAGCCTTCCAGGTGAGGCGCCGGTCAAATACAAGAATAATGAAACGGTGCGAATCCACCACTTCCAGGCGCACTCCATTTAGAAACGAGTCTGGGTAGAGCTGTGGATCGCCGCAGAAGTGCGCCACCTTAGTCTTGGTCAAGAAAAACCGAAGCCTGTGCACTTCGGCGTAACAAGAAACGCGATTCAATGCCCGTTGGCGTCGACGCTCAAGATTTGGCATCTAGGCCGCGCCAAAAGAGATCGAAAGGTCGTCCACTTAAAGCGTAGCAAGAACATCTTCCGGCAGCACCGAGGTGATGCCGTTGATCCTCTGGGCAAAAAGTGTGAAGCTGAGGACACCTCCTTGAGGGACACCATCTTCCTGCTCCATTGGAGGGGAGAGGGCTCCTCTCCCCATGATGCGAAATCGACGATCTCGCAAAAATTCATATACAAAGGTTCGGAGGCGTCCCCTCGCCCCCATCGCGCGGAAAATTTCCACAATACCGTATCGCCATGCAGTATCATAGGCCTTCTCTAGATCGAAAAACACAGTGGCGTAGGAAGGCTTCGCAGACGGCATTTTCCAGTCGAAGCAGATCATCCGACGTGGAGTGGAACTTGCAGAAGCCGCACTGTGCAGAAGAGAGATGACCTCCGCTATCCAGAAAAAAAGACATCTAACATTTACCAATTTCTCCATCAACTTACACAAGGAGGAGGTTAGAGAGATTGGGCGTAAATCGGCCATGTAGAGTGATCTCTTCCCGGTTTGCGAAAAGCGAGCAAGGTAGCGATTCGCCAGGAATCTGGGAGGATACCTTCTACCCAGATCATGTTGAATAAATCTAACAGAAAGGCCATGCCTCGCTCACCCAGGTGTCGATGCATGGCGTACAGAACACCGTTCAGACCATGAGCGGTGTCTGCGCACGAAGCAAGAGCGGAGCGCGAGGATTCCGCCACGGACGTGGGGTCTGTGATTGTGGTCCCATTCACATGAAGAACTGGAATAGGGATCCTGCGAGAAGTTGCCCCGAATCCTTTTGACTCGCTTCCATACCTCTGCTGGAGGGATCTTCGCTTAAGCGAAAAACAAGTATACCCGCCAAGAAGAGCGGCAGCCCTACTTCGAAATATACCGGAACCTAGAACGAAGAAATTTACCGACAGTTAAATCGTTCGGGCGGGATTTATAGCGCATGTAGGCTTCTGTTTGAGGGCCGTCTCACACTCGGGTGACCACTACGGGAATGGTCGGCGTTCAAAACGGCCCGATGTTCTAGCAATAGCAGTCAGGCCCACCCCCGGTGATGAGGGAGATTGCCGGAGAAGAACTCAACGGCCTCATCAACCGACCTCATCTCCTCGACTAAGATAGAGAAATCAGTCATTTCCTGAAATACGGACTCCCGTGTCCGCGCCAAGCACCATCCATCGGGAGGGATCTCGGGCGGCAGTGGCCCAGAAAATTATATTTAAATGGGAAAGTGATCACTACCTTTAGAGATGTGCCGAGTACTCGGCATCGGCTAGAATCGGCCAAATTTGTGAGAATCCGCATCGGCAAAATTTTGCCGATTCTTCGTCCAAATTTTATTTTTTTATACAGTTTTGGTGGCTGAATTGGGCCAGACAACATACTTTGTGTTACTCGCTACTACAGCTTTATTAAGTAACACCTTTATTGTTTAATTCTGGTTAGATTATGGTATATGCTTTCAGGGATGCTTGAACGAAAGTAGCAAGCTACACTGATATAACTACTAAAAAGTTAAAAAAAATACTTAAGCATATGATTTTTCTAATAAATGTGGTTTCAATGATTAGTATTTTGTGTTTTGAATTTTAAGTCCTATATAGCGGTTCACCTACTCAGGGACGTTTTATGGTGTTCCTTATCCATGGATATTGTCCATTTATCATGATCTATTGGCCCCGTGTCAAAATGTATAAAGAAACTAAAAGAGATGAAAACAGTGGATCCGAATGGCTTCAATCCGAAACGAGATAAAGTACTAACTAATAAAAAGAAAAGCGTAAATATACTAACAAAATGTTTAAAAAAACGAAGTAAAAAGTAAAAGGAAAGCAGTGAGTTGAGAAAAAATAAAAACAAAAATGCTAAAGTTAAAAAAAAACCCACTAAAATAAAAGAACTTTGGCCAATAGCCATATCAAATATCTAGTATATAAGAAATGTGAAAAAAAGAAATAATAATAATAAGAGGGGTCAAAAATTTAAATTGAAACAAATGGCGTTCGGGAGGTGCCGTTGGAAAGGTTATACTTCAACACTCAACTAAACCATAAAAAGCAAACTAACACACCTAACATGCTGACACAAACGTCTATTCAGAGTGATTTTCAATCAGAATTCTTGTCAGTGAATATAAAAACCTTAGGTTTAGTAACGAAATAAGGATGTAAAAAGCAATATAGGTGGCCATAGCCCTAAATACATCGGGGAAGAGACGCCTGTTTTAACCAAGAACAAAGTTAATCCTGCTGCATAAGCAGTATTGACGCACAATTCGCTAATTAAAATGGGTATAGATGCTATTTTTAATTTACGTAGTTTACGTTAGGGATTTGAAGAGGCCTAAATTTCACCTCTAAATTTCTTAGTACGAAAAACCAAGTCAGCGAAAAGTTCCCCCTTGAGCTAACGCCGAAGTAAAAATAAAAAGCCAGGCAAGTCATTGGTCTTCAAATAAGGTTGACCTCCACACGCACACCCCGCAGCAGCGAGCCCTCAACCTCCTTCCACGTTAATGGCTATATATATAGAAAGGCTAAGCGAAAAGTAGAAATTCAGACCGAGTTAGCCCCAGAGAAACGTTTTGTGTTCCCACGTTCGTTATAACCCAGTTACGAACCCGAAAAGATAACCACTTTCGAAGCCGATCGTTCCCAAGAGTACCCAAAAGAGACTAGTAAAATGATAAATTCTACAAAGTTCTACCGAGCAAGGAAGACAATTTCTCGTTCTCGACGAGAGTATTATTCAACCAGAAGAAAGATTCTTTAATCTAAAGGAATACCTATCGGGAGCCGTAGATAAGTGAATCGACCGGAAACCAGAATTTCCACCTACGAACGCGCAACTAACCAACGCCTACCTTTTGGGCTGGAGAGAATCTACGCCAGTCAGCTGGGATCTACCTACCATAGGCCCCAAACCGCACTGAGACGGTGAAGTCACGCACAAGCAGCCCACCCTTGAAAAAAATAGCGGTAACTCAAAAAATTTTTTTAGTATTTTGTTGAATCTATCCACAGTTCGCATTGTTGGGCGATTACTGAATTCGTTAAAACGAACGGTGGCCCAAATTGATCTGGGTAGCCCGTTGTAATATTCCTTTAGTAAGCCAGTAAATTGAAAATTTTTTCGAAGATTAACATTTGCGTATTTAAGGGAGTGTAAATTACTTATTTTATGAGTCAAGCCTTATATTAATTAGCGAGTTATTTTTTAAAACTATCTTTGTTTTGATTGATTAGTTTGTTGTAAAATAAACTACTATTTTTGGTTAATGTTTCCATCGATCGCTTAAACGAAAGTTTGGCAATATTAGTAGTCATAATTCGAGATTCTACCTTAGTTTGTGATATTAATCCCTTGAAGCGCTAATAACTGCCTTAATCGAGTACATACGAGGTGCAAGGCACCATCTTTTAACCTCGGCATCGGTCAAAAATATATATAAAACTACTACATAATAAATTGGTGTCAGGTTTTAGAGGTTTATAAACGACCCTCCCCCTCCCCCCCCAAAATAATTAGTTAGTCGTTTTGCCCCTTGTTGAATAAGAACAAATTATCGCCAAATCGTCCAAGTATAGATAAACACAATAGCAAGATAAATTCGGGTTAGAATTTTTGTGTGTGGCTAATTGAAGTTATTCAACCCGTCAGGGGGTGAAAAAGGAAGTTTTGTATTGGTGCCGATTGGTAACCTAGTTAACTTAAAGAAAGAAGTTAGGGTAGGTTAGGTTAAGCAGAGCGCTAAGTGTTTAGTGGTGGTATAAGTTCCGTTCGCTTTAAGTATGTCCCTTATCAATTAGTTGAAAATGTTACCGCGCCCCTCCCTAGGAAGCATCCCCTTCGTCAGCGCCTTATGCGTTCCCCTCAGATCCACCAGAGTGCCTGGTGAATTGCATAATAGATATGAGATCACCCGGAAGAGTAAAATTAGAGTCTGGGGCGGTAAATGGTCATCCCTTGAAGCACTCTTACCTGGTCTAATGCCAAAAAATATTGATCGTAATTATTAAAAAGATTTCCTTGCATATGAGAGAGACGAACGATGCTATGTCAAAACGTTAGTAACGCCATTATCGATTGTCGATGGGAATAATTTTTTTTTGCAATGCTCGGAATATGCGCTCTTAATACTCGTATATGTATAAATAGGATTAATCTTCGCACTGAATTGGTAAGTCTATATAATGTCGTGGGGATTACACTTGAAATCTACTTACTAGGATGCTTGCGTCTTAATTGCACCCGACAGAATGAATTTAATAATATCACGGAATTAAGCACTGAATTAATCACTTGTAATATTCGAGGTTATGAGCTCGGGATGGAAATTATAGTTAACGATTAAACTGGTGAAGTTAGGGGAGGGGATAATTCACTTTAACGATACCTTTGAGATCGTAAGTATTTGGAGAATGACGGTGAATGTCTTCTTCTTCTGACGATGTTCGTACTTAGCCCGATCGTTCTAGGTTACCGAATGTGGGGGGGTAATTCTAGACCGGTGTCCTGATATAATGATCCTTGGCCGGATCGCGAAGGCGAGTGTGACTCAAATCGGAATTCTTCTCCTCAAAGTGTCCGTTCCAATTATTGGCACCTGGAGTGGGTAGCCAAAAATGATTACCTAGCTGCGTCTAGGGTAATCCGCAGAGGAAGGTCCTGTGTAACCTCTGACTCTGAAGGGGTAAGGGTTCTGCGAGAAGTTTAGCACCTACAAGTACCCTGATGCCAACAACAAATTCCCCGAAGTTTCTTCCTTGCAACGGGCGAACTGTTTCCTTTGTGGGACTAGCTGCACATACAACGTAGGTCCAAGATCTTCTGCCCGACTCCAGGGAAAATTTCCTCTTTTATTTCCCTCAAGGGCTAAAATCGAGAGAGAGCACCGGATTTTCATAAAATTCTTATCGTCAAGCGAAAGATCTTTCGTCTGCCACCAGGACATGCCAAACATTCACACATCGGCGCCATCTGAGCTTTCATCGTCTCAAGCCGCAGGTTTATGACGGCGCGAAGAAACTCGAGCCTTCGTCGGCTGGCAGGTGTCTTTTGAGGCAGACATTTTCCTGTGTGGCCAACCGCGAATTTGGTTATCTCAAAGGCGCGAAAAGGGGTGAAGGGGATTCGATGCGAAAAGGCGAATTTGGAATAAGGTGGGGGGTGGAGGACACGCAGCTGCGTCAGTGTATTTAAGTATGCATGGAGGTATTTAGATTTCTACAGGTATATAGGATATTCCTAATATGAAAGGAAATGAAATAAATTCTGTAAAGATTCATATTCATTTTATATCCTAAAACCTTCCATCAAAAGCTATAAAATTCCATAAACTCAATGGCTATTGAAAAGTAAAAAAAAACACACTAAAAAATACTTCATTGCTTTGTCTATTGGCTCCCAAGTTCCAACAGCCTAACAGTTGAGTAATATAGTTATGGAAACTAATTATACAGTATCTAATAAATTAAGCATAATGCACTAAAAACAAATATTAGCCAGAATCGGCATCGGCATCGACAAGCAAGTATAAATAAGAATCGGCACCACTAACTACCATTGAGGTCATCGACCATCCCCCACCCAAAATCAGGCTGTGCATCCGGACAGCAGAGAGGTAGATCGAGGCAGGAAAATGAAACGGTTCTCGGGCAGTGATGCGTAGACTCATCTACATTTACGACATCTATATCCAACTCGTCGATCAGGTCGGCAAGGACTTGACCTCGGAGATTAATAGAGTAGTCTCCTCAGAGGGGGTGTCTACAGTTCAGATCTCCGAGCAAGAGAAAGGGCCTCGGCAACCGTGCCAGGGTGTAGTCGAAATCACCCGCGTCAAAGTTGACTGATGGTGGAATATACGCGGAAATAACAGTATACCTCCTACTCAGGTGCAGCTGCACAACTACTGACGGAAAGGAGGTATCTAAAGCAAAGAGAAGAACTGAGGCATCATTCTAGGTGTAAATGGGGCATCCCGCTGCTCTGCTCCCATCCTGTGGTGGTGGATTAGCCAAAACCCTTATACCTGAGGAGAATGGGCAGGGGGCACGCGCCCAACAAGGTCTGAAAAAAGATAGGTAACGAGGCACGGGATGAGACGAGCCTCCGCAGCTATTCCCAGTTGGCCCGAAGTCCGCGGCAATTCCATTGAAGGAATATGCCCTCCAGTCCTCACTCGAGGGAGATGCGGGAGCCCTCATAGAAGAGAAGACCCTCACGGGAATGGCCGTATGCTTCCAGGAAGCAGAACTCCGGCGCCATTTGCGGAGAATGCGCTGTCGTCTTCGAGGACTTACCGGGAGAGGTTGGGCTCACCATAAGTCTTTTCCTCCCTCAGCCTCGAAACCTTAGGCGAGCAGGGGGCTTCAGAGGCGGGGGTCCCTCTTTTGGAGGATCCATCGTCTCCGAGCCCCCCACTGAGTGTGGGCGAAGGAGCCAAAGCTCCTTTAGTGCTGTCCTAATTTCGGGGGGCAGCTTTTGGAACCCCAGTCTAACGACTCAGTGGAGGCGCGCGGCTGTTTCGCCTTATGTGAAATGGTCACGCTGGGGGAAGGGAGAGGAGCCCGGGTTTTAGCAGGAGATGGCTGTGAGCCATTTGTGCCGCCAGCTTTACCAGGCTAGCGCCCGGGGTGGGTAGAACCCGCAGAAGGGTTCCGAATGGGCACGGAAACGACCGTGCTTGTAGGCCTGGAGGGGCCAGGAGCAGAGGGTGTCTTTCTTAACATTGAGGCATAAGACGTCCCAGGGATAGACGGGCGCGCCAGGACAAAGTCCTTAGCCTCGCGAAATGAGAGACGATCCTGGGCCTGACCGGCCAGGATTTCCTTCTCAAGGAGATACGCATCACATTGCCATCAAGTGTCCGAAGGGCACTAATCATGACCCTCTCAGAGAGATTCGACAGAAGGCTACCGTCCGTGAAACGGGTCACCTTTGGCTATCTACCAATCACGCTAGCTAAGGCTCTCCTCTGATGGATCATGTTTTCCTTGACCAACATGCTGCCATCAGTGTTGCGCATGACGAGGAAGCGTTTGAAGCCAGCAGGTCCGAAAACGCCAGGGAACCTCTGAATGAGGGGCCCGGACGTAATCGAGGCTCCGCTCTGCGCAGTTCTGGTCTTCGTTGCTCCCTTTCGTTCTCTAGTTCCAGGCGCTGAGGCTTCAGCTCTCTTGGTTCACTAGGGTGAGCGCCGCGCCAAATGACCCTTTTCCTGGGTAGACGGGGCTCTGGGAGGATTGATGAGGTAACGGGGTTTACTCTCCGTTTCTTGAGATAAGTTGAATCTTTGAGCGTCGCTTGATGCTTCTTCGACGCGGTTCGGGGGAACTACCCTGGATCTCGTAACCCTGTTAATTTTAGGTTATCTGCAAAGATGCCTGAGAAAATAAAACAAGGAAGATGAGCAGGATGGTAGCCTGGTGTCGATGCGAGATCCAAAACGACCATGATGCCTCGCTGGTCGGCGGCGACTTATATGGGTCTTTCAGTCGGGTTTTGGAGACCCGAGCCGTCTGAGGAGGACCTTGCACAGGGGCGGACTCGGGTTCGGTGCTTGGCACCGAGCCCAGGTCCGCCCCAATGAAAGGTCCTGCTGTCTGGAGCTGGGTTGCCTCAGGGACCATGTCTATCTCAGGGTTGGCCTCCATATTGTCATCCCCCCCACCGTGGATATCACAGGTCCCATTGCTTATAGTGTCTTTGGTCGGGGAAGAGAGGAGGGGCACGTACGGTGACACCCTCTAAGCTCAATATGCAAGCACGCAAGTCTTTAGAGGGAAGGGGCTGACGGGCCCTATCTTCCCTCCCCCCCTAAGGAGGGGGTTGGTCCTATCGTGCCGCTCCCACCAGGAGCGGTCAATTATTGACCACCTGCCTTTCTTTCCAGTCTCCTTAGAAAGTAAAGGGGGGGGGGAGGAACTGCCGCTGGTGTAAGGGTGAGGAGGAGTCCCCTACACCCGTAGGCAAAGGAGGAGTAAGCTTCCTCTCCGGTTGAAGAATATTGGAGGGTCCCGTGCGAAAGCACAAGGGGCGGGGGGAGTGAGCTCCATTTATTCTGTGGAGCTGCCCTAGGGCGGCTCCGTCGATTTTACAGGGAAAAGTAGAGGGAGATTAATTTTTTGGTCTTCATCATTGGGCATGGTGACCCTATTTATTCTATGGGATGCACACGGTAATCACCCCACCCAGTAGACCGCTTTGCGAGGGGTGAAAACGGGTCTGGCAGAACCAGCTGCGGCCATTTGAGGCCACTCCTCCCGCCTAATGGCCTGGCAGCCCATCGGCATGGCGGCTCCACCTTGGGCACGGAGTCAAATGGATAGAGATTAAAAGGAGAAAGAATGGGGAAGTGAGGAAAGGGTGGATGGGGATGAAGCAGTTGTTAAAAACCCACCACCCCAGACGAGAAGGCTAATTTCCACTTCATCCTAACGTCTACATGACACCAGCGAGGCTTATTAATCAGAATCCTAGGATGAATCAACTTTCATATCTGCCCGAAACTCATTCCCAAGATAGTCAATGAACGCCAGCTCACAAAAAAACACAGTCTAAGAATGTACAGTTATGGCCAAAGGAAGTTTGGCACGGCAAGTTTCCTCCCAAGAACACTCGTATATACAAAGACTACCAAAGTTTCCGCTGAGAGAATCTTTAATCATTTTCCAGTATGATAGCAAGCCCGGTGTCATGACGCACAATTAACGAAGTGGTTAGGACCACACCACCAGCCACATATATGATCGACCCATGGCCTGGAAACTTCTTAGACTTTAATCCGATCTAGAACTTATAGGTGATCTTTAAAAAAGATTTAAGAAATGGTTTAGCCAAATAATCTGAAGCAATAAAGCTTAATAAACCACAAAATTTGTCTCTCCCCAAACTTTAGACCATGAGTGTATATTTACTGTGAGTAATCTACATATTAGGCAATATGTAACTTTCCATTTAACAAAGTTGCATACAATCTAAGAACTTATTCCGACATTTTCGTCTATGTTATGCATCTAGATCCAGTGATGAGAGAGAGAGAGTGAAGAGCTACATTAGAAAACAGAGAAATGGCTAGACTGACGGGAATAATTGCTACTTTCATTTTCATAAACACTAAGCATGAAGATCATAAAGCTTATTATTTCAAACGGTATATCGCCGTTTCCGGCTGGTATAGAAACCAACCAACCGAAATTGAGCGTAAAAATCCCACAGGAATATTATTAATACTTCAATACTGGATTTCGTTTTTGACAAGCCATGATGGTGATGCCTTTTTAAGCAATATTGTGGATGGAGTTTATGGAGGTGGTGGTGACTCGGACAACCTCTGGTAAGCCCTTGCGGTTTTTGCCATCAGCTGAAATATGTTATGATATTCTCTTCAGAACCCAAGCTTGAAATTCAATTGGCATCGCGACTCAGGTTGTCAATTCAAATGAGTCAAAAATCATATGTTAAAAACCGGATCAAATTATTCTTGGACACGGTGCCCCACCCCCGCTTTCCAAATTCTTCTAGTGCAAGGGGATGTCAGATGTGACAGGGGATACCGTGCTTCAGCTGGTATATAAAGTCTTGCGTGCCCTCCCAGCCCAAACGCCTGAAGGAGGATCTTCGTCCCATTTTCACTTTAACTTCATCACTTTCTTTCCAGTCTATTCTCAGGAACTTTCTACGGGAGATGCTCTCATTGGTTTTGCCTTGAAATTTAATTAACAAATGAAAATACTGGTAGTCGATATTCTTTAGCATAATATAACCCTATATCAGGATAATATAGGCTTATCTTCAGGGTAATGTAGGCCTATCTTCCGGCTAATATAGGCCTATCTTCCGGCTAATATAAAATAAAAGGAAAGAAAACAATAATAAAACAAAAATGACAAAGACTACAGAGATCCAAAGGAAAAGATGGGCACGATGAGATTGCCTTGGGGAGCACCCCCTCCCCCGTTCTCCTCCTCCTTCCTTAGGTAGTCGCCAGATAGCCCCTTAATAAAAAAAAAAAATCCTTCCTTAGGTACTCAGACGGGCAACCGACACTTTCGATGTTTCTAAAAGGCAGGCAAATTCTATCACTCCATTTTATTCCTTTAAAAAGAAAACCAACGAAGTTGGGCAAATAAAAATGTGTGGAAGATAAACGAAGCAAATAAACAAAGGAACTACTCTGGACGGTCGAGAGAAGAATGGAGCGCAACTCTCCTGAACCCCCACTCTCCGATGCGGCTCGATCAGGGAAGGAACAGAAACAAATTTATAATTCAGTTCAGGGAATCAAAAGGTGCGAACGCCCTCTGGTAATCGAAGCTATGTAACTTTCACACCGAATTTCCAAACTTCATCCCTTCTTTTACGAACCTACATTTCTAAACTTGCTGACGGGTGCTCTCGTTAGTTTTCGTCATTCCAATGTACAAATGAAAATTGGGATTAGTTTTATTAACGAGAAAATAATTAAAATATTCGAAGATCATGCTTCAGAATTAGGCTTGAAAGCACCAAACTCGGTTTGTTGTATTTACGTTTTTTTTACTACATTTATCAAGCGAAAAACTGAAAGTATAAACTCAATGAGTCTTTCTCCACTTATAATAATAATGAGCCTTAGTATAAGTGAATAAATTCATTCGTGTGGTGTTGAACGAAAATTCCAATCAGAACCAGTTCATTCACTAAGGCGAGAAAATTGTTGTGAATCACGACTGTGGCAGAAGAGAATGCAGTTTGGTGTGATTATGGGTAACCATGGAGAGAGTTGGGTGTGATTATGGGTAACCATGGAGACAGCTGGGTGTCATCATAGGTAAATCTGGCGATAATTTGGTGTGCTTGTGGGTAATAGTGGAGATAATTTGGTGTTATTATGGTTAACCCTGGAGACAGTTCAGGGTGATTATGATTAAACCTGGAGAGACTGATGTGATTATAGGCAACCTTAGAGAGAGGTGTAATTATGGGTAACTATGTAGACAGTTTGTGCGATTCTCAGTAACCATAGATACCGTTTGGTGTGATTACCAGTAACCATGGAGACCGTCTGGTGTGATTACCAGTAACCATCGAGACCGTTTGGTGTGATTACCAGTAACCATCGAGACCGTTTGACGTGATTACCAGTAACCATCGAGACCACTCGACGTGATTACCAGTAACCATCGAGACCACTTGACGTGATTACCAGTAACCATCGAAACCGTTTGACGTGATTACCAGTAACCACAGAGTCCGTTTGGTGTGATTGCCAGTAACCATGGATACTATGGTGTAATTGGCAGTAAACATGGGGACTGTGGTGTGATTGGCAGTAGCCATGGGGACTGTGGTGTGATTGGCAGTACCAATGGACACCGTTTGGTGCGATTAACTGTACCCATGGAGACATTTTGGTCTGATTATGGGTAACTATGGAAACAATCATTTTATGTGACGTCCAAGTGCCCCCTAATGGGGGCGTCAGATGCAGCATGGTCACCCCTCTCTCAACAGTCATCTGGAGGGTGGCGTCCTCTTTCGGCCTCAACGCCCGCAAGATTGGCGTTGTACTCAAAAGTACAGAAAGTTTGTAAGGTCGAGTGACGTAACCCTCCAGATGTGAGCTGCAGCGTGGTTCCCAAGCTACACCTGCTAGCGTGAAATAGTAATAGGAGAGAAAGACGAGGCAAATAAAGGGATGAAAACAAACAAGTTAAAAACTATCACCACCTCCACCGGATCCAAGAGGGACGCTCTCCTCTCTTAACCTGGATGAGTGGACGAAAGCAGGTCAGCGGCTAGCCTGCAAACCGTGTGAAAAGGGGGGAAAATGATGCCGAGAAGAGAAAAAGCAGAGGTAGTTTCAATCTAGTATCATATTAACTGAGTACTGGGGTCTCCTCTTAGTTTTAATAATAAGCCACTCAGTATAGTCCTTTAGCCAGTAAGAACGTCGATTCTAGTACTACTTCCTGTAAAACTATAGACCTACCGTAGCCTACTATGCCCTAGAACCCAACTAGGTAAGCAACTAAGGAATTTTCACTCCGTAGGGAAAAGGTGATGAGAGGATAAACAAAAAAAGAGAAGGAAAAATAGCGGAAAAATGATAGTAATGACTAAGAAAATTTAATTTTAGCCAAATGCTAGGCTATTTAAATTTTTTTTTTAAAAAGGCGAAAGGGGGGAGCACTCCCTCCCCTGGCACAGGATGCATGCGACCAACACTAAAGAGCAAAATAAAATGAAGTCCAAGAAGTCCGAGACCACGAATCCGCCCCGAGTACAAGGGGCAAGAGGTAGCTACCCCGCATAAATAACAAAGGTTCGGAGTATCTAAACCTTGAACTAATTCGTAGACAAAAAGCAATTTTTTTTATCTCATTATAATAGCAAACCAATGGGAGCATCGCTGACGCATACCCCCAAATTAAGCAGTTTATATCAATGGAGGGTAAGGCAAAGAGGTACCTATAACTACAAATTCTAAACAGAGTTTTGTCTAGTGAATGAAGACGAATATTCTTGTAATTATGAAGTTTCTATGGCTACGGAAATTTGTTTGTTATATTTAATATATAACGCTATGTGGTATACATGGCAACGGAAATTCGGTTGATTTATTTATGTAAGCTAGTCACTGCGTGTATTGAGTTTCTACTACTAAAGATTGTTTTCTTGAATAGATGTTATTTAGTGGATAAAAGTTCGTATACAGTATAAAAAAATGCCGACATAAAAGTAGGAAAACACGAAATCAAAAACGGAATAGAGCTAACCCTCGCTGCAGTTCAGAAAAACTTAATGAACTTTGATAACCGTCGTCTTTGGCATACTTCAAATTATATGTTCGTACTTACCAATTCCCGAATGGCTTCATTCGCGTGTTCAGCCACATCTTTGACTATGTTTAACGCCTGCAGTGCGTCAGCGTAGTCGAGGCTGTCATCGGGCAAGTACTTGAAATACTGCTTCATCAGCTCCTTGTACTTCGTGATTCGTTGCATTGGAGTAAGCATGTGCCTACTCACGGGGATAAAGTTACTTTGCCCACTCGTTTCAAACTCCTTCAAGCAATCACCGAATAGTGAATAGCGCTCGGCGCACTCCTGAAGGAGGTTTGTGTGGTACTCCAGTTCCATAATATAGTTGGCGTAAAGCTTAAGAAACGGTCCTTTTTTGACGATGATGTCGGCAATTTTGGGGTAGGTCCCCCATTCCAATATACGGAGTTCAAGATCAGCTGAAATGGCTTGATTTAGATTTTGCAAATTGGGCAAATACTTGAATATCTCGTCGAGGTCTTTCTCGGGAATGGCATCAGACCTGACATTACCGCTGCTGTTCCGTTTTGCTTCCGTACAGAAATTGACGGCTCCTTTGTCATACAAAAACCTTTTGAAGTCTTCATTTAGAAGTTTAAGTGTGGCTACGAAGACGTTTTCAGAAGTGGAAATTTCTCTGGCGACGTAAAAAGCTTTCCTCCTCTGCTTACATACAATGCCATTATCATTATTATTGTTCATCATTTGAGTCGCATCATCTTCGTGGGTATTATCGAAATTTAGGTTGGTGACTTGGTCGTTATCAGAAGGAGATGGGGAAGGAGAAAGCGGTGGTGTATATGGGAAACTATCGCGATGGTGGGAGTTGAAACAGGGGGGCATTTCTTTGGCAGATGACTCGTCACTGTCGCTGTCCTCTAAGCTCAAACTTGACGAGTCGGAGGAAGACTTGGAGTTTATGTCAACACAGTTTTCTAGCGTATTTTCCATGAGATGACTGGACGTGTCATCATTTTGGGCGTTACCTTTTTCCAGAGAGTTGGATCCAGGTGATGACCCGCGGTGGTCATCGCTGGATCCGGAAGGATGAGATATTCGAATAGAAGGGGGCGCAGGGGCTTGCCTTGTTGGACAACTTACAGAATTACGGTCATCTTCAGAGTTTTTGGACTTTGGTAACGTAAAATCTGGGTTGGGTCTTGAATATCTCTCCCTAATAACCGGAGATTCAGATCCGAATTGCGAAGTTTCTTCTTTTAGGGGCGAGTCATTAGAACACAAAATTCTGCGTGGAGTTGAATGTAATTTGCCAGGGGACGAGCAAAGGCGGGTTTTGGATGGAATTATCTTGGGCTTGGGGGGAACGGGGGGCTTGATATAAGACATGCGCTTAACACCAGTCGAATTTAAAGATGGAGGGATATTCGAATTCATGACTTCCATTGTTTATGCTCGGTAAAACTTATTTTCCGAGATGAAAGCTATTATTTTCATTAGCGCGTTTTAAACAATACAAATAAATGTTCCAATATTTTCCGAAAAAAATCCAAAGTTAATTTAATACCACCATACACATCTTGTACACTGCGCAAGTAGAGCAAGATCCAAAGTATCACAGACACTCAATCATCTGTTTACAGTTTTTTGACAACTTATTTTAACGAAGCGCACAACACTATCACATCACAATTCGCTTGAATTAAAGAGATAGATTTTGATTTTCACTAAGGGAGGGCTAAGTATCCGAGAACTGAGTGGTAAATAAGGTGGTTCTCGACATACTAGATACCATAACTCAAAATTCCTGCTGCTGAGCCTCTTCCTCGACGGGGCTAGTCTCTCCTTCGACGTCGTGCTCAATCGTGTACTCGTGATCGTCGTCCGCTTTCAAGGAGGAGTTTGAGGAGGAGCCAGGGGTGTTAGTTCCAGAATCAGATAAGTTAGACCTCTCAGAAGGAGTGGCAGCTGTATAAAATGTAAGAGGTGTTGAACACAAAGAGTAACTGCGGTGATCTAGTTCAGGTGTTGGGGAGTAGAAACTGGAGAAGGACAGGGGGCTGTCGCGGGTTTCAGAGGGAAAATCAAAGCACGATGATTGATTGGAGACGTCGGATAAAGCCGAGTCTAATGACGCGTAACTTGAGCTGGATGAAGTTGGGTAATTGGTGATAATTGCTTCCAGCTGCGAATGGATGCCTTCTAGTCTACTCGCAAGCTCAAAGGTTCCAGAATGAACAGCGGAAGCCTGATTCAAGGGCGTCAAAGGAGTGTGTTCTGGATTAGGGGTAGAAACTTTGGGTGTTAGGCTATCCTCAAGTTTTTCTTCCGACACCAGGGACTTGGGAGAAAATGGTGGAATATCAGTGGGGGGGAAATCGTAAAAAGGAATGGTTTTAAGGTGTTCAAGATATTCTAAGTTGAGGAAAGGAGTTGTCTCTGGAGTAGGTTCCAAACGATACTTCTGTTGTCTTTCCGATGGCTCTTTCCTTCCCTCCAGCAACTTAGGCAAGAAAGGTGTTAGGTTGATTGGGGACAGCGAATTAAAGGGTGAAGAAGATCCCGCACTTTGGATCTCCCTCGGTGGCAGGGTGTCTTTCGGTTTTGACTCTGAGAAGTGTTTATGAGCCCCCGCGTCCCGGGCGCTCGGAGAAGGATGAATTACTTCGAGTTTGGTATCGCTGGGATGTTTGGAGGTTGCTGCAACTTGGGTACTTGATGTAAAGTACGTTTCAGATTTATGACCAACTTTACAGGCACTGGGATTGGATGAAGACGGATAAAATTGTTCTGGTAGATCACTCTCGAGTTTCTCTGATCTCAACGAAGAAGGGCGGAAATATAAGAGATTGGTAGGTGTAGTTGCATGCGAGGGTGTCTGTTGGAAATCACTTGGAGGGCTTTCGGGTGAAGGCTTTCTTACCTCGTCCTCAAGAAGGCACTTCCTAGGTTCGCTTAACCTCGCTTGACCTTCGAGGGATACTGGCGTCAAGGGTAAAAGATAAACACCAGAGAACGATTGAAATGCAGGGGCAGGTTCTGCTCCTGAAAGAGTTTGAAGGGAAGTTTTAGATTTCGAGTCTTCTGTAGTTGAGGTTTTTAGCGGAATTTCAGTAGAAGCTGGGATAAGTTTAGCTTCGATATCACCTTTAGGTGGTTCAAATTTAAATTCTGTCTTTTCTGTGCTTTTTATTTTTAATGGAATTTCAGTTACCACAATTTGAGCGTTGGAATCTTTCTGTCTATTGACAGCTTTGTTTACAAAGTCGTCATTTAGGGGCAAAGTTACGGGTTGGTCCCTTTTTATAACAAAACTTATTTCGATAGGTTTTGGTTCGGCACCATCGTTATCCTCTGCTAAATTTCCTGGATCCTCTTCAACAAGCAGGCTCGGTGGAATTGGTGTACTACCTTTCTTATCCTCTAAATCAGGGGAACTCAGGATATTATCGACAAAGTTAAGGGAATCTTGACTACTGGACTTACCAACAAAAATGACAGTTTCCGCGTCGCTATTGGCAACACTTATATCACTAATTTCACTTTCTGTCACTACACTTGTAGGCTCTTTAGTTCGCAATTCTTGCGTTTTAGACGTAGATAGTACGTCTGTTGTAGTCAACAAGCGCCCACAGTCAGCTGGTTCTATAGTCTTATCGATTTGGTCTTTATCAGAAGGGACAGTCTTATCTGTTTCATTTAAGGCTCCTTGAGGCGCGTACTTTTTTAAACACTGAATTACTGTATCCAAAGTTTCAAACGAACTTTCAATGGCCTTTAAGTTATTTTCAATGTCAGCGTCCAGTTGGACACTGCTAAAATCTTCCGCATCACGTCCACCCACACGAGTTTCTGAGGATCCACTGAGCTCTGTGATTTTAACCAACGTAGATTCACTTTCGCTGGTCTCCGTCGTGTCTGTTCTTCCGTTTTCTTCACGCAAATTCGAAGGGAAACTCTCCTTCGTTTCACTTATTTTAGTGGCGGCTATTTTCCCCTTCTTCGGGGGCGGTGGTGGAGGGGTTAGGTCATCGGCAACTTTTACATCCATAGTTAGGGTTTTTTCTGGAGGTCGAGATTCCATAACCAAAAAATCCTCATGTACTTTGGAAATTGGAACTTGTTTTTGTGATTTTGGAATGGGAAGAGTGTCATCTTGGAACGAAAGTGGAATTTGGTCTTCTTCAAAGCTCTTATTGAGTTTTTTCCTCCTAGGAGGAGCGGGCAAGAGACGGCTATGCACATTCCTGAAAGGCTTCGACGGGAAACTGGACTCTTGACTGTCCTTCAAGTCCTCACAGGAGGACGAATCCATCATATTGGCCTTAGATCGCGGAAGGGGGAGGGTAGACGACCTGTCTTTAGACCAGATTCTCACTCCTTTTACGTTCTGGGTCCCTGTATTACACGACCTGTGGGCTTTGGGGGGCGTTAGAGGTTTATGCCGTTTCGGCCTCAGCGGAGAGGCTTCACACGATCGAGGGCGTGACTTCAGACGTCGCGGGGGACGCGAAGGAAGAACGTCGTAGATGTTTTCGTCAGCGTATTCGGGAGGCCTCAACTGTTTCCTCTTCTTAGGAGGGACAGGGGGCGGAAAGGAAGAATCCGGGATCTCCCGAAGAGGGAATCCAGACTCTTCATTTAAATCTGTTGCCTGTGAAGTCCTGTGTATTTTAGCGTACACTGGAGTGTCCACGCACTTCACTGACGTATATATCTCGTTCTCTCCTTTAACCTCCCCCATTCCCTTGTCACCCCCTAAAAAGGGGGGGTCAGTTGGCCCCTTAAGAGTGGGGGTGCTTTTCAGAGGTTGGGATAAATTTACAGTAGCGTATATTTTGTTTCCCCTCAGGGGTTTTGAGGGGCATTGCTCTTCGGCCTCATTTTCCCTCGTATATGGGGTTTCCGCTGTATCTTTCGCTCCATCTTGCTTAACTCCACCCCCCTCTGGGGTGACACTAGAAGATATGCTCCCCTCGTCTTGCTTAACTTCCTCCCCCTCTTTGACGATACTCGATTGGGGTTTTCCCTCTCCTGAGATGACCCTGAACCCAATTTCAATGGTTTCATAAATTTTGACCCCCCGTTTCGGCTTAAAGGGGACATCAGTGCTCCCCTTGTTGTCATCCTCGTGGGGCCTGTTGAGGGGAGATGATGTTTCCTCCGTGGCTGCTTTAGACTCCCCTTCCACTGACCTGTTCCCCTCGTCCTTGACTTTGATCACGATACTTTCGTAGATCTTTATTCCCCTCTTCGGCTTATCCGGTCGAGGAGTGGGAGCCGGGGAGGGCTCCCTTTGAGGTTCTCGGTCTCCATGGGGTTGTCGGAAAGGTTTGTTTATCGTCTCGTATATTTTGTTTCCCCTTGGAGGCTTAGGGGGTTTGAGGGATTGGGGGATGATATAGCCATCTTCCATTACTTCCTCGTTATCGTCCGTCGCCGGAAGGGGGGCCTCTTCGTCCCCACCGGGGGAGGTGGCGTTTACGTCTCTGCCGAGGGGAGTGCCAGCCCGTTTCTGGCGTTTTGCTTTGTACCGGGAGATCTCTCGGCTCCTACTGGCCCGCCCTGACGAAGGGGGTGGCCTTGGCTCCTCCGTAGCATTGGGAGACAAGTTCTCCTTATCCTCACCCGGAGTTGAACGATTCTTTGGGCTCCGTCCAGGGGCTCTCTTGGGGCGGGGCGGGGTATTCTCGATGAACTCCATCTTCAACTTTTCGGGAGGGGGCGTAGGAGCCATAGGGAGGGGTTCCGCGTCAGGCACCATCGTGGGGTGCCCCGTGTAGCCCAGGAATGGCACTATGTCATCGCCCGAGGTGTCGTCGATGTAGATGATGTCGTCGTACACCTTGATCCATGATTTACCTACGGGGCCGGGGCGCCGGGTGGGTTTCAAAGGGACCCTTTCCGGGGGCATGGGAGGCTTGCCCCGCCGGGGTCGCATCAGGATGTTTTTGATGGGAGCCGTAAAGCGGTCTGGGGACAAGCCCATGAGGGGGGCCCGTGTGGGCTTAGAATCGGTGCTCCCAGGTGTCGACTGGGCTTCGACTGATCGAGTGGAGAAGTGCCGGGGCAAGGACCCCGTGGCGAACCCCTTGGACAGGGCTGGGGGTAGGCGGATTGACCGGAACCCAGACCGGGGCAAGACCTGGAAAGATGACACTGAATTGTGGAACACACGCACGCACACATACAATCACCTACATGCATACATACCTAATACCTAAATGTACATACACAATTAAAACCTACCTACATCAACGGTTCTACACTCAACCGCAAAGGTGTAAGAATATGTTCCGGGAGTTTTCCCTTGGATTTTATTTTTCACTAGGGTGTAATCCGAAGAAGAAATGCTTAGTAAGGTTAGAAGACAGGCAGGCAGATAAAAGGTACGCGTAAAAGGAAAAAAATACAAGGAATCGGATAGAAAGGACCCTCCTAACTAATTTCTATCCCCCCTCCTGTACTGAGGCCGGGAGAGTACGTTGAAAAAACCCTGGGACAACAAACTGGATCAAACACTCAAAAAGTGCAAACTTGAACCATTTGTGGGAGGACAGGTAGAATCGGGATGGATTCTGAATGGATCCCGACTAAATTGTGATTGAACTAAGCTCCCAATGGATCTCAATTGGGTGCCGAATGGATTATAGGCAGATTCTGATTAAATTATGATTGAACTGTGAATGGATCCTGAGTTGATTTCGAATAGATGCTTAATCAATACTGAATGTATTCTGGATGGATTCTAAATTCAGGCCGTAGGGAATCAAAACAGATTCTAAATTAATCCTAATTAGATTTCAACTGAATTTTGAATATATTCTGAATGGATCGCTAGATGGATTCTGAAAGGATTCACAGTGGATTTTCGAGTGATTTTAAACGGGTTGTGAAGAGAACGCGAATGAATTCTGATGGGACGACTCTGAATGTATTTTGCATGGAATCTAAATGGATCCTAAATGAATTCTGAGTAGCTCCCTAAATAGAATCTGAACGTATTCCAACTGGATTCTGAATAGATTCCGAAATTATTATGAATGGATCCCAAATGATAAGCTTCTGAATGGATTCTGAATGCATCCATAATGAGTTCTGATACGACTCTGAATACATTCTAAGTGAATTTTCGATGGATCCGTCTCAACCTGGTTCTGAATCATGATTCGAGCGTGGGATGACACTTACTTGTTCGGCCAATCTGGTGACCCTGTCAGTGAAGGCTTCCTCCCTGGGTCCCGGGTGGCGCTCCGACCCTGGTTTAGAATCTCCACCGCTCTCCCGCTCACGTAAGTTAGGGCTGCTCAAACTAGATCTCCGCTTCTTCATCGATGACCTGTCAATAATAATGACAATGATACAGATTGAAGACAATGAAACTCACCCGAGGTCAGGAACAAAATTAATAATAATAATACATAAATGTTGCCGTCATTTGTACGGTACTAGTAGTACACTAGTAACAATAACAATTCCATAGCAAATAAATTACAAATAATAACAATTTTATAAATATAAAATAATTCAAATAACAAATGAAATAAAAATTCCCATTTTAAAAAATAATAAAAATGAAATGCAAATAATAGTTTTATAGCAATTAACAATTCCAAAATAAATAAAAGAATTCAAATTACAAAAAATAATTCTATAACAAATAGTAATTTTTTGTGAAATCAAAATAAAATAATACATAACAATTCTATAACAAAATAAAAATAAATTCTGTTCATCATTTTTCATAAGTTAATGAAGTTTTATTCTCGTAAAATCATTATAATTATGTCATCAATTTGTCTTTTTCAATTTCTATTTCTACCTTCTGTTTCCTTCTATTTTCCATATATTGCGTTGGATTAATTGTGGCTCTCTAGAAGGTAGAGTCGCTCAAATTAGTCATGTCGCATTTTTCAAAATGTTTTGGAAAAAGTAAATTAACTATGATAAAATTATTTATATATTTTATAATTCTTCGAATAGTTTAGGGTGACTGCCACAAGGCTTTGCTGTGCTGCATTGCCAGGTAATAATATTTTCCAAAACATTTTAGTCTGGAAAATTACTTATAGGGATAAAAAAAATGACCAACCAAATGTTAATGCGAATATTTTTGTGATATCGATGATTAAAAATTAAATATATATATATAAAGTTAATTAAGCTTTAAAAAATAAAAATAAAATTGGGGGTGGGGAATTTGGCAACTCATTTTCGAAACAAAACCTTGTGAAATTGAAGATTAAGTAATGTTTGAAATATCGCAATATTGTAAAAAAAATCACTTAATTTAATATACTTTATTGAGTAACGACTTATCTAGTTTATTTATAACTAAATTTATTCCAAACACTTGGTCTTGCATTGAATAATATATTAAAAATTGTGACTTTCTGAACGAAATTCAGCGACAACTGTGACATGACTAAATGGGGCGGCTATACGCCAACTGGCTCTGAATAAATTTGCTCTTTCTTAAGTTAGGTTAGGATGTAGGTGTGTTATTTTTATCTAATAAAATGTGAGCTGTTTAACGTATGTTGAAGGTTGGGTCGTTCGGGTTTGTTGATATTTATTGATAAATTGTGAGCTCTTCGACGTGTATCGAATGTTAGGTTGTTGTTGTGGTTTCTTTTTTTTGGGGGGAGGCGGATTTGACGATGATGGTTGGTTGTTCTATTATAATTCTTAGGTTAAAGTTGTTTGGCATGGTGGCTTTGTATGATGTTTATGAGTGTTATTTTTTGTATATTTTTTTTATCAGCTAACTTGACCTAACCTAACCCGCAGCAATATCTTTGCGGGAAAAAAATTCATAAGTTGAATGCATTTCTATATCTTCCATTGCCCTCATTTTCGCGCTTTTAGAAGACAGACATTCAATCTTTTAATTTTATATAGTTATTACTTATTATTAAAAGAAAGTTTATACGGGTTGTGTACCTTATACATCTTTCCTCTTCCTTCAACTTTGCCACTTTCTATTTAAATTTTCCTTTAAACTCCCTCTGGTGGAGATACCCTCGTCAGTTTTCGCTTATTCTCTTTAAATAAATACAAAAATATAAATATATAAAATAGATACAAAAAATCGACACTGAATTTTGCATTAGACACTTTATTTAGAATTTTAGAGGATTTTTACAATGATTTTTTAGGAGGTGGATTTCGCTTTTAAAGGTGTTTTGGAACAGGGAAAGAAAAACGTCCCCAACCACTTTGGAGACGCGAATCTTAACCTGCAATTTTATGAGGAGGCTTTTCTTAACCTTAAAAAGTTGGGAACGCTTTTCTTAACATTGAAAAGTTGGGGGACGCTTTTCTTAACCTTGAAAATTGGGGGGACACTAATCTGTATTTTGGTAAAATTGGAAGGAAATTAGTGTTTATACATTCAGAATAAACTCAAATTGAGATTTTATAATGAGATTAGGATTTGAGACGGACATTATAAAATGTTCTGTAAGCGGACTCTGTATTTCAGTAACTAACCTAACTTAACCTAACCTAACCTAACCTAACCGACTTTGTGGACGCATATATTAACTTAGAATTTTATGGGGACGCTTCTCTTAGCATTGAAGGTTTGGGGACGTTCAGCTGTACTTAGGTACTTTGGGGACGCTTTCCTTTACCTGTACCGATGTTTTATCATGTTGCTGTGTTTTGTGGGGCTCATATTAAGGAAATGGTTAGATAGGTGTTAGACCCCATCCTTCCCTCCAGTCCCTGATTTTTACAGTACAAGGAAATTTAGGGAAATTGGGAAAAATGGGGAAGGCTGCATTTTAGGTAGGCTCGTTGGTGGATGTAATCAAAAGCAAAAGGAAACGGATATTCGTCATATAATAATGGAGTCCAAATGCACCAGAATTATGGTTATTTCTTTCACGCTTTCATTTTTACTCATTCTCTTCTTTTTTTCCCGACCACAACAAACCACAAATTTCTGCTTATTGGCATAGGTTAATTCCTCTGGTAGAGGTACATATATTGGACATATTGTGTGAATATGCTTTAAACCTGCTGTGGACGTGATACCAAGATGGTTTTCCACTTTCCCCAGGAGGACAAAGAAAACCATTCCTTGCACCACACCCACTAAAACATTCTATTAAACTCCAGTTTAAAATAGATAGGAGGATATCGTTCGGGCCGTTTTTATCAACTGATAGACAGGTGAACGAACATTGGCGTTCCACCATCGTTGCTAGTCACTGCTTATTTCAGAGAACCGTTTTTGTTGGCGCATCCAGGCACGATAGGGATTTTAAAAGTGTTCCTGCCCTCAATTCGTGTCGCTTTTCCTTTTGTCGGTGGAAATCCACTTCCAATTCCTGCAGCAATTTCTGCCAGGCACAGCGCCGAGGGGGCTGGCTTCCTTCCCAGCCCTGCCGTAGTTGGAATCTCACTAAGAGACAAATTTCTAAATTGCTTCTGGCCATGTAAACGAGACCTACCTTAGCGATTAGGCTCCAAATCGATTTTACCTTAGCGAGAGGCTCCCAATCGGTACGTAATCGATTCTACCTTAGCGAGCAGGATCTCAATCGCTATGCAATCTATTCTACCTTAGCGAGTAGGCTCTCCATCGATATGCAATCGATTCTACCTTAGCGAGTAGGCTCCCATATAGTACGCAATCGATTTTACCTTAGGTAGTAGGCTACCAATCATTACGGAATCGATTATACCTTAGCGAGCAGGCTCTCAATCGCTACGCAATCGATTCAACCTTAGCAAGTAGGCTCCCATTCGGTACGCAATCAATTTTACCTTAGGGAGTAGGCTCCCAATCGGTACGCAATCGATTCTACCTTAGCGAGTAGGCTCTCAATCAATACGCTGTACATTCTACCCTAGCGAGTTGATTTCCAAAAGGTACGAAATGTGTTCTATCTTAGCGGTTAAATTTTCAGAGGCATGAAGTCGATTCTAATCGACTTTCAATCGGTGTAAAATCGATGCTACTTTAACAACTAAGTTCCTAATTTGTGGTTAATAGATCATACCTTAAGAAGCTTAACAACTAGGTTTTTAAGCAGTGATTAATCAATCCAATCATAAAAGTAGGCTTGCATTTCATATGTAACCGAATTTATCATAACAAGAGGACTTCCAATTGCTATATAGTCGTGATTATCTTTAAAAAATAGCCTTCTAAAAGGGAAAAAAGCAGGACTATATATAAGCAAGCAGGCTTTTAATTAGTACCTAATCGATTTTATTTTATTTTTTCCAATCGGAATTGAATTGATTTGACGAGTATTATAACAGCAAACTGCTGCCAAATCGGCACTAAATCGAGTCTGCCTAGCAAGTAGGCTTCGATGCAATATGAATTAGTTTATGTTTTAGCAAGTAGGCTTCCTGTTGATTTAAAATTGATTCTCACTTACCAAGTAAGTTTCCATTATGGTACCAAACTCCACGAACAATATTGATGGTGGTTAGGAAGATAGGAAGAAGATATTTCCCATTCTAGAGGGTGCCAGGTGCATCGCCACTCCCCTTTGGCGGCGGATATGTCTTTGCCCCGGAGGTGAACAGCGGTGTCCTCGTATCGGAAGCATGAATTTAAACACGATTAAGAAATCGCTTCCCGCGAAAGGGTTTGGAGCTCAGACGCCAGTAAATTTATTAGTATTAGTAATGTAATAAAAAATATGGATTTCTTTTGTATAGCCCTCTACAAGGTCATGGGCCTTCACATAGCGTTTGTCTATTAAATAAAGGAAGGCTTGAGAGAAGAGGTGTGTCTTTAAGGTACGCCGCTTTAAGGCACCAAGGAAAGGGGATGAAAGAATTCCAGCAGGCAGATCATTCCGCATCATCGGAACAAAATATAGAGAAAGAACGATCACTTACGCAGCACAGACGACTACGAGAAACAAGGAGTAGGAGAGCAGAGCACGAGCGCAGAGTTCTGGGCTGCTGGGGTAGGGTTCTTGATGTGGAAAGTTAGGAGGGAGCAGGGGTATAAGGGTATATTAAAGTAGAAGGCGCTCTAAGGTGATTCTGCACCGAAAGGGGAGCCAGTGCAGATCGCGAAGGAGGGGAGGTGCGCCAATGTTTAGAGAGGAAGCAATAGTGTTTCATGGCAGCACGTCACCAGTAGTACCTGTGTTGTTCCAGAATCATTCAGTGATAATGTTTTGAGCGGTTTCTAAGAATCTCAGCAACGAGGCTCATGGTACGAATTTATAATCTTCGTGCCAATTTTCGCTATTGGGGTCAATTTATGACCTTTGTGCCCATTTGTGCCCAGGGTACTAATTTGTGCTCATGGTGAAAACTTAGACGTTATTACCACCGTATCTCTCCCTCAAAATTAAAAGTTTTTCGTTGTCACGCATCCCCTCCCCCCACGTTAAAATATGAACATATATTCGTTGATATTCCTCTCCCTTTAAATATATTTAGTCCCTCCCCCCAACAGCGCCACCACGCAAAGAAAATATATAAAATATACTTTTTGCCATTCTCTCTCCAAATGTAATAACTTGGTGTCACTTTCCTAAAAAATACAAAATGTAAACGCCCCCCCATCCCTAACCTCCTGCACTAAAAAATGCTTGAAAATGTACGTTGTCACTTCGCCTAAAAAAGTGTAAGCTCCCCCACCACTCTTCAAAATGTAATAACATGCCGTCACCCTAAAAAAAAACTACAAAATGTAAGTTGCCTGTTTAAAAATGTACGTTGTCAATTCGCCCCCAAAATGTATTCCCCCTAAAAAATGTTTTAGAAGGGCATGTTCCCAAATAGACTAAAAAAGAATGTTTTGAAAAATAGAGTAAGTTGTATGATAATTTTGTGCACATTTATCTCGCCAGAAGCAAGTTTGAACGAGTCGCAGCCAGTCTGAAATTCCGTTTTTTCTGTCCATTATCTGTTTCTAGTGAAGAAATCAAGATAAGGATTGGCTCGAGAATTCCATTATTCATTCTCTTGGCTGCTTATCTCGTTTTTAAGGGGAAAAGGAAGATCTAGTGGAAGATAAAGCAAATATTTTGAATTTTATTGCATGGGTGAAAGTACTTTCATTTGACGTAAATATTTAACTCTCGCTCTCTCTAACAAGGGAAACGGACCTGCTTCGCGCATCTATTAGAATCCCTTCACGTTTGAAAACACCGCCCTTTCCTAAATGCTGACTTGTCTTTTACCATTCCTAACTCTATTCTACGAGTATAATGAATGACCTTTGCTTTTGCAGTTTTGCCCTTTGTAAATGTATACGCAAATACGTAAATTTACAGTTGTGCAATTAACAAATTGCTTTGCAGACTTCCTGATGATAAAGCTGGCCTTCGAAATAGTTAATATATATATATATATATATATATATATATATATATATATATATATATATATATATATATATATATATATATATATATATAATTTTTCTTAACGTAAGTTAATAAAGTTACAACCCATGTGGAACTTCATATAATAAATACAATGTAACCATCAGTAAAGCAAAACGGTAGAGAGGGAAAAATGATAAGGACAATAATGGAATTTTACAAAGTAAAAATTTACAATACATTCATATAAGCATGATTTAGTACTTGGTTGGATAACCCTTGTTGTCAATTACAGCTTACAGGCGCTTTGGTAGTCTCGTACAATCTTTCTACCGGCGTTTGGGGTGATTTTGTTCCATTCTTCCAAACATATTTTCTTCAAATCAGATAAGTTACGCGGATCTTGCTTCTGGACCATGAGTTTCATTTCCCTCTACAGATTTTCGATGTGTTTCGGGTCAGGAGATTGACTTGACCATTCCAAAACATTAATTCTACCTGTATGAAGCCAATTCTTTTATGAATTCTTTCCAAATTTCCCTGCAGATTTCGCTGTTCATTCTTCATTCTACTACATCCATTGTTCCAACCCTTAATGAGCAAAAACAACCCAATTCCATGATCGATCCACCACCGAATTTGACTGTAGGGATCGTATTCTTGGGCGCCTAAGCTTCACACTTTTTTTTCCAAAACCTACTGATTGAATTTCGAACGAAAAGATCTACTTTCGTTTCATCTGAACAAAGGATTTGTTACCAGAACGTTGCCGGTGTATTCTTAAGGAGTGATGTCTTTCTTGGAGTACGAGAAAAATTCATAACGAGTCAACGTTCTACTAATTGTATACTTGCTAACTTCGACTCCGCTTGTTTCCAGATCTTCCTGCAGCTTTTCTAAGAGTAGTTTGTGGTTTATCACATACTGTTTTAGCAAGTTTTCGAGCTGTACGTTCCGTTACCTTACCATCTGAGGGGGGACCTGAACGATCCAAAAGATGAATTGAATTACGAGACTTCTAGTTGAGTGTTATGGTACCAACTGAATTTAGAGGTACTTTAACCTGCACAGAGACGTTTCTGTACCCAAAGCCATTTCTATAAAGGGCTATAATGCGTTTATGAAGATCTTGACTGATTTTGTTTGTTTTTCCCCACGAAGAAGATGTTGATGATACGACTATCTTGTAAGGAATGACGCTGTAGCTTTACACTATGATGTAAAAGACCTAGCATTTAGTTTAGTATATTCTAAATATTCGGGAACAAATGAAGACTAGATTTAATGAGACATTTTGTAGATGTAGCCGATTTATATAAATGTGTTGTAAACTTTTACATTGTAAAATTTAAATATTGTCCTTATAAGGTTTTCCTGTTCAACGTTTCGCTTTTCTGATCGCTACATTGTATTTATTACATAAAGTTCCACTTGCTCTGTAAATTTCATTAACCTGCGTTAACTAAAAGTATTAGATTTGCATTTCTAACACTGTGTTGTAAACTGTTGCAGGCCACGGTTTTAAGTGAAATTGATCTTTATATTTATGTAATTGTTGTGTATAAAGTTATGGTAGAAATTAAAAATTAATTAAAAATACAAATATTTTCGTGTAGCTTGTTATATAGTAATGGATAAGTTTGTAATATTTAAATAATAAAAAGATATACAAATTTTTTAATTTTCCCATTGAGAGGGCATTTATTTTTGTCCAACTTGAGTGTGGTACATGAGTACTCAGGTGGAAACTTATCAATTAAAAACAGTTCGTACTGTAGTTCCAAAAGTAATTCTGCAACAACTAAAGGTCCACTCCTTGTAGCAATCGGAAAGGGGAAAAAGTTGCAACAGTAAAACTTGTTGCCAAAGTGAAGCTGAGAGGAATGGTAACGAACACCAAGGATTATTTTTTTAAAGGGAACTTTTTGTGTATGACGTTCTTTAAGTCCATCGATGGGGTTTTTAAAGGAAACCTTTTAGACGCAAAGGGTTTATCAGGGTAGGCAATTCATTCCACATTCTCGGAACAAATTCAGGGAAAGTACGATCGTCCAAGCGGCACAGACGCATCACTCTTAGCCAGCGGTTAATTGTATAGGCTAATCGCCGATCAGCGCTCTTCTATTTATCATTGTGTGCGGGTGTTTTTAGCATGGTTGCACTCTGTGCCCTCTTGATCCCTTCTCTTTATTCTGACAATTCCTTTATGTACGAGTCCCAGTGGTGTGCTACCCTGCGGAACATTTGGCCACCGAGCGGGTAAGGTGGTGTCCCCAATGTTGCCCAGGAGATCCAACCGGCACCCTATGCGCCTGTTCCGGATTAGGCTCCCTGGGGGGGAAGGGCGGTTAGCTTTTGCCTCTCAAATCTTCAATGGGTTCCCGAACTGCCCAATAACGGGAAATTAAAACCTCAATGAGGGAAAATTAAAACCTCAAACGGGGAAATGAAAACATCAAAAAGGGGAAATTAAAACCTCAACAAGGGGAAATTAAAACCTACAAAATGGGAAATTAAAACCTCAATAGTAGAAAAATAAAACCTCAAAAATGGGAAATTAAAACATCAACAATGAGTAGTTAAAATCTCAGCAATGGGAAGTTAAAACCTCAAGATTGGGAAATTAAAACCTTAATAGTGGGAAATAAAAAACTCAATAATGGGAAATTAAAACTTCAACAATGGGGAGTTAAAAGATCAATGATGGTAAATTAAAACCTCAATAGTGGAAAATTAAAACTTCAATAATGGGAAATTGAAACATCAACAATGAGGAGTTAAAACTACAGCAATGTCAAATTAAAACCCAAATATACTATGCTAATTTAGGCTATAAAATGCTATGCTAGGATAGCATATAGTATCTTAGGTTAGACAATGCTAAGCTATGCTTGACTAGGCTATAATAGGATAGTATAGGCTATACTAGGCTAGATAGGGCTATACTATGCTATGCTAGGGTAGGCTAGGGAGGGCTATGCTAGGCTATGCTAGGTAATACTGTGTTAGGCTACGATAGTCTAGCTAACCAAGGCTATAATAGGCTAAGCTATGCAAGGTTATTCTAGTCTAGGGTATGGTATGCTATACTAGTCTAGGATATACTAGGCAAGGCTATAATATGATGCGATTGGCTATATTATGGTAGATGTGGTCATAAATCAGAATAAGTAAGGGCACGCGACCTTTTGGTCAGCAGACCTTGTTTCTTTAGTTTTCGAGTGATTTGCCGACTCTCCAGATCTACCGGACAAATAATCACTCTGCCTTTCTTCTTCTGTCTCTGACCGTCCTCACGTCGCCTATCTTGCAATCTATTGAACCCCTAGCCAGTGCTCTTGTACTCTCTAATTAATTAAAACAAAATTTGTGGTAGAGAAACATGTTGGGATTGGAAATATATACAGTCTATTAACTCATTTCAAAATGTTAATCACAACAGTTATGAGGATTATCCCTTAAATTCGCCACTCTTCGATATAAAGCAACAGATCCTAGCTGTTACCAACTCAGTTTTACGATCCACCTGAACACTTACAAATGAAATGACTACAACTGCTTTGTTTGACGAACAGCTCGGGTCACGTTTTGCCATCGCAAAGTACCAACACTATAACCTCTGCATTCTGACAAACCACCGCTCAGAAATTGACCCCTTCACCTTTTCTTTATTGCCCAAGCACATCCCCGAGCGTTGAGTACCTCTCGACAGGCCAAGAGGTTACATTGGAACTAACCAAATGGCACACTGTTGCGCCTGGCTCATGGAACGTCCTTATGCGATGGTTTTTGCTTCAGCAAATCTCGGTTTATAGAACACCAAACTCATTCTAATTAGGTTCTACAGCAACTTAAAATGAAAGCCTCGTTGTTAGCACGTGATGTGTAGGAGAACTCTCAGAATCTATAAATCATCTCCATCTGGAGATAGCATTGCTATCTAGCTCTACGATTCTTCCAATGCGTTTTCAATTTGTTCATGTACATGTACATAACAAAGAAAGGTAATAAACGCTTGATCATACTTCACCTACAAATTACGAGACCGGATAACGGTATAAATATAAGTCGTAACTGCGTTTCCTTAACTCACTAATAAATTCTCATCATACTTGAACTATGCATTTTGAATTTCAAGTAAAAATCTTACAACTATTTAGAAAGTATTTACTCCTTGCATTATTATGTAGTATTTACATTCTAAACCATGCGTAAGTAACTCGCTGATACTCAGGCAGGTAAATATAATCCGTTCTTCAAAATGACATCTACTGAGGAAATGGCCTCAGTGTGAATGCTTTTTGAATTTCAAATAACATCAATTAGGGAAACTTTTGCTAAATACATACTTAAGTATATATATATATATATATATATATATATATATATATATATATATATATATATATATATATATATATATATATAGTAACGTCATTTGTTCCCGAGTCTTGTGCTTGCGCGCAAACAATTCCGTCAAAAGACGTTATCACGCGCATAACCAGTGTCAACACTACTGTTTCATTCACCCCTTATTTTGCACACGCAGAAAGGGTTCCGTCGCGCGGAGCCCGGGTGGCCTTCAATTAGGCCATGGAAGCTACTTACGCTCGACGGTTGGTGTCAACACAGTACTACCGTTGCCCGCCCCCCCTTCCCCAACACGCTAGCGATTGTCATACTAATTTATATGTGACTTTTATCCGGCGGGGAGTGCTCAACCAAAATTGAAGGGAAGGGGGGGGGGGTATACTTAATTAATAATTATAGAAGAAAAAATGCCTTAGAAATTAACCTGAAATTATAAAGTACTGGAAAATCCGCTTCTTTTTTTTCCTTCTATGTCGAGTAAAGGAAATAAAGCGTTTACTCACCATAAAGAAGACATGACGTAAAGGTCTCTGATAGGGGAAACCAATTCCTTTTAAAATGTCCGGATTTCAAAACTGATCGTGCGAACGGAACATCTTACGGTTTTGTTTTGTTTTGAAACGTGCCAATTACATATTGCCAATCTGAAGTAAAGAAAGTATCAGTAAAATCGATTTCCTCCGAGGAAATTAAAGGGAAACATATGCCTTGAATTATTTTGTTATGCTCCACATATCTGATTGTTCTAAAAGGGTTTATCCTCTCAATTTGATCTTGGGAGACATTTGGCATCGTTGAGGTTTAAACATTACCGTAGGCCTTGAGGAAGTAGCGCAAAGGTTTGGTTCATTGAGAGCAATTTCGGTTGGTAATCTCTATTTAAATGCAACCTAAATCAACGATGGTTCGAGGGTGGTGTGTGTGATTTAGGTCCAGAAATTGCGAGAAAATGTGCTGTATTTGACGACTCAGGTGTACGGACGGACGCAAAGTCTGCATGATGAAACATCACAAAATTGTACTTCATGTTTGTCTGTCTGTCTGTTACTACTGTCCATGGCTATAACACTTTTTGTGCATACAAACACTCGTTTGTTTCTTTCTCTTTCCTAATAATTTTGCAGTATTTGGTGAAAATGTTTTAGCCCAGATTAATGTAATTATAATCTCTTTTGCGAACATTCTGTTGACTCTTTTAATTTATAACTCATGAAGTTTATCTTTTAAATGAAGTATAATGTAATATCCAAAGTAGGGAACCAATTTATAAGTATAAACTGTTTTCATGAATGAAAGTGAGAACTAACAAGAGAAAAAAATTAAAAAAGTATTATTATAAATACGAAACAATTATTGATGATAGATACAAAACAGCCTCACTCCTTATAGGCTGGTAAGACGCGGCAGAAACACACATATGTATGTGGATGAAACATATCTAGATAATAGACATAATAGTCCTTAAATCTATTAAAACATTTTGTTTTATAATAATTACTGAATCACCAGTTGACCTACCGACATGGCTTGCCAGACATCAGCTCCGAAGCTTAGCCTCAGTTTCGCTAGTTTCAAGATCAATTTATCGTCTAAGGATAACAACATTTTATTACAAACAGACACTTTTTGACGTTAAACGAAAGCGATTAATGCGTTCTTTTAATTTCGACGCACACTGGAAGCTTCGGGCTCTTGATTTTACACGAATATATTCACAAAGAAACCAGTCAACCACTGACTTATATTCATAGTTTGCACGCACCGCCCAAAAAAAGAGGGTAGGAGCGAAAAAAAATTGTTCCTTGTTAAAGGTCTGAGAAGGGTTGGGTGAATCCTCAAGCAAATCATATCATACTGAATATCCGAGTAGAGAGAAGCCCAGCAAAGCCAAGTGAGGCAGCACGTACATAGAATCGACCTCGAGAGGTGTTAAGAAGGTGTTGATGTTAACGAAAATGCGTGTGGGGCGGGGGGGGGGGGCGCTGTCAATAATTAAACACTGGTTACAAATGGAGGCTTTGATGGGACGAGACTACCGTTTCTCGAGACGAGAGTATCCTTTTAATGAAAATGTCCTTCAGCCACTAAAAGGGGGCGGTAAACAAACAGAGGCATCTTCGCCGCAGTTTTTAAAAAGAGGTTTATGGATTTATCAAAAGAGGAGGCTACTTGGCGGCTAGGAAAAGAGACTGTAGGGAACCCGCATGGGAAAAAAACTCAAACCCGCAAGAGAGACGCGGATGAGGAATTCGAAAAGATGGTTCCTTCTATCAGCGAGACGCGTCATCCAGGAACACAATGAATCGAAAATCCCTCTTGGCATGACAACGTCGTTCATCAACGGTTCTCTTACAGTTCCCGACCTTGGGAGAGGCAAATGCTGGCTGGGAGTTTCCACAAACCGAATACTAGAATAGGAACACTGCCAGGCGGCCAGTTCCTTAATCGTTATCCACTTCGTCCCCTGTCGGTTATAGGGCTCCTCACGAAGTGCGCGCCATATACTGCGCACACCCACAAGGAGCTTAGTAGTTAAGCAGTGGCGTCAATTGAGTGTGGCAGGGTGTGGCAACCGCCATACCCTAGGTCCCAGGGGAAAATTTACCTTTATAAAATAAATGTATTAAATTTCTTTGTCCATCTAAAATGTGACTTGGGCACTAATGATGTTCGGAACATCATCAGTGCCCAAGTCACATTTTCATTTTCCCTTACTTCACCACTTGCTATACTGCCTTTTATAATCTGTCAGAAGCCAGAAGCCGAGTGTTCAAAGGGGCGTGATGGTGAGTGAGATTGCATTTGAAAAAGCTCAAGGCGTCAGAATAAACAAACTGTAAACAAGCTTCCTTCACTCCATCAAAATTGTTGAATCGCTGCTCACGGAGGAAGTGTGCCATTGAGCGGAATAGACCATAGTCACTTGGATCAGCATCGGGACTGAATGGTGGACGTGAAATAATCTCAACACTGTCCATCTGCTTAAACTTCTCCCTAGTCAAACTGGCAGTGTGTGTCCTCGCATTGTCTTGCTGAAACAAAGCTTGACCTCGATTGATCAAAGCAGGATACTCCTTCTTTAGTTTGTCGTACAAACATTATAGCTGCTGGTAATACAGTTTAGCGTTGATGGCGCAGCTATGTGGAACAAGCTCGAAATGCAGTATTCCTTGGAAATTCCACCAGACAGATATGATGACCTTCTTGTCAAACCGATTCCGTTGTGGGCGGATGCCGGTTGTTCACCTCGTGGAACCCATTTCACCTCCCGATCGTGATTAACCAAGTACACCCACTTCCCATTTGATGTAACAATTCTCTTCCAGAATCGGTCGTCCATTGGGTTATTGAGAAGTTGGCTGCAAATCCCTACTCTCCGGGCAGCTTGTACTTCGGTGAGGCTATATCTAATCGGGGCTTCTTGTGAACAAAATCCATTTTATGCAATCGGTTTAGCACATTCTGGTGGGATGGCACTCCAACAACTTTCGAAAGATCACGGCTGTTTGCAGAAGGTTCAACTTTCAATGCTGCCACTCAAGTCTCTCTGTCAAAGGTTGGTGGTCGGCTGGAACGTGGTTGATCGTCAAGGGTAATATCTCCGGAGTTGAAACGTCTGTACCACCTCGAGAACTTCGCCTGGCTGACTGTACCTTCTCCTTAAGTATCGCAAATTCCCTTCACAGCAACTGTTGTATAAAGTTTTCGCTTGAAACAGTAGCGAATCAAAACTCTAATTCCACTTTCTTCCAAACTCATTTCTGTCAGTTGGGGCTGACACAAAAAGAAATAAACTGCACAGGAGCAACAAACAACAGCAGCGTACGTAGGCTGATAGTCAAATAAGTAAGGTTAGCCTAACCTAATGTAGTCAAATGAGTAAGGCTAATGACTAAGGATAACATAACCTAATGTTGGTGTTACTCCAAAGAAAATTGTTGTTTTCTTTCCGCTTCCTAAGTAAGTCCGGACTTTCTGGTCAACCATATAATTAATTAGAAACAAAGCAAACCATTTATCCAGAAAGTAAGTGAATTGTGGCGGTATTGAACATCATATTCGTGCTCCTGATACTTAAAAACGTAAGAAAAATACATTTTAATGCCCGAAATAATTGGTTTGAAATTATTAAAACTTACCATATAATTTATTGTGTGAACACCAAAGAGAAAAAAAACCGAAAACAATAAAACCACTGGATTGATATAGATAGGCCTCAGGATGCAAGCGCTATCTAGTGGCCACAGCTAAGCCAAGTATTGAAATTTAATTCATATAAGGGAGAAAAAGAGAAATACAAACGAAAAAACAAACAGGATAAAAGACGATAAAACGAACAGAATAAGAATTGTAAATTGCAAAACATTTCTGTTAAGCATGGCTGCTGAAGCCTGGATAGAACCCACCTCCGTAACGAATCCCAGAAAAAGTTCGTTGAGTCAACTCAAAATTACAGCCGAAGACTTGAACCCTCGCTACACAGACAGGAACTGAGGACAAGAGGAATTGTATTTGTTTATTAAAATAAGCCATGGGCTATGTGGTATTCAGTGGATTGTTAGCGGTTATCGAAGGTCACCTGTTGCTCTAAGGGGGCGATCTCATCTGGCTGCGGCCTACAAGGACATAGGAGCTTGCTCCAAGGGAGTGAAAATGATCCTGTGAGGAGGATTTTCCAAAAGCTTACGAGTTTCTGTTATTGAGAATAAAAGTAAATTTGTGTAATCCAATGAGGGGCACTAGTCAGTGAGAAAATAATAAAAAGAACGAGTATGAATATTAGCAAATATCGGGAATGAGAAAATCAGCAGTAGCTCATTGGAACTCTTTTGGAAACTTCTAGAAACAGGCCTGCACAAGAAGCAGAGTAGATTGATCCAACAGACTGGCAGAGAAAGTAATTTGAGAGCAAGCGGTGCCTGGAGTGGGACCCCCATCACAGTGCTGCTGGCGCATAATTGGGGCCCCAGAAACTCCTAGAGAGGCCCTTTGGTAAGACCAAGAGACTTAATGCCCTCCCTCGACTGTGCGCACGTGCGCGTGGGTCTTTCCTGTCAACATCTGTTTATTTTCTATTATGTATACCTTTCGCCTTGTGTGTTTATATGCGTATATTTCTCTTCTGATTATGACAGGTGCCTGCCTCTAGTCCTGCGGGAGGTGGCTAAGCAAGAGGTAATATCTCACCTGTCTGTGATCTTCAATTCGTCCCTGGATAAGGAGGAGGTTTCGATCTCGAAGAAAAGAGATTAAAGCTTTGTGGGCACCTAGCGGCAGATGAGCCTGATATCGCACAACTTCACCGAGGTGTCCAAGCATGGGTTTTGTAGTAAATAGTCGTACCTAACTAATTTTCGGGAGTTTTCAATAACTAGATAGAAAGTACGGTCGTATTTTATCTGAACATCCAAAAAGCGTTTGGTAAAATACCTTATCAAAGACTATTGGCTAAGTTGCGAGCGGTGGATATTAGTGAATTGAGAACTGATTGTCTGGAAGGCGATAGCGGGTTGTGATCAACGGCTCGGCCTCTCACCGGTTGCCGATGTTAATTAAGCCCTTTATTAATCATCATCTATTTTAACGATATACCGAGATAATGGATAATTTACTCAGATATCCAAGTTTTGCAGAAGAAAATCTCGGAGGACACGGTGTCCAATACAGTCAAGGAGGAAGGCAGCAAAAGCTTGAGGTGCGTGGAAAGGCCTCTACTCACGGACCGTATGCAAAGATAACGTTGGGAGTGCTGGCGTCGCTTTGTTAATGACTCGAATAGTCATGGCATTCACGGTCGATCCCGTCATCAACAAGCAGAACGACCGCCTGATAAACTTCGGCCAGGACGTTTCCGATGTCCACTACATGTCCACGACCAAGTACTTGGCCACCGTGATGATGCTCGGCGTTGTGGCTTCCAATGGCGAGAAGATGCCGCAGGTGTGGTTCGCTGGCGGGTACTGGCTCACTGCGGCCGAATACAGGGACATATTGGCCACTAAAGTCATGCGTTAGGTGAGAAATATCTCTAGGAAGGCGAAGTACGACTTTCAGTAGGACGGTGACCAGGCCCACACTAACAAGACCGTACAAGTGTAGTTGGCGTCACCCGACCTCAATCCCCCTCGACTAAACCGTATGGGTGCATATAAAGTGCATGACCTGCAAAGTACGCCACAGCAACATCGACGAGCTGAAATCCTCCGTCAATCATGTGTGGACCAGCATGAGCGTGGCTTTGGGTTCTAGCCTGGAGCGCCGTGCTCTAATTTGAGGTCAACCGCATTGAATAATATTACAATTTAAACACATATTTATAAGTTAAAACCAATGTTGGGGACTTGCGCGCAACTTTTTGCGGCCGCAATTGCGATCGCAACTATTTTTGGTTGCGGTTGCGATTGCGTCGCAATTATGTTGAATGAGTTGCGAATTGGCTTGCGACGAAATTATTTTAAGCAATATACACCGCAACTCGCAACCGCAACTTTGAAGAATCTAGAAAAAAACTTATTTAATTTCATCTGGTTTGAACTTGTTTCAAACTCGTTACAAGTTGATACATGTTGTTGCGGGTGAGACCCGTTCCCGTTGCGTGCGAAGCGTCAGTCTCACTGTAGCTATTGCTGGAATAGGTTATCTGTTTTTTTCTGCAGGTCCGGTTTCTTCGTAAAGACTTTGTATTCTTGATAAGGAATTACTAAAATGGCTCGTTTTGTGACGAAAATGCCAAGTTGTAAAACTATCTCCAGTGCAACACCCACTACTTGTTCAAGTGCAAGTGATATTTCCGTTAATCCGGTAGATAGCGCTACTGTTAGCCGCTCTGTGAGTGCTGGAAGTGACACGTTAGCAAGTCGCCCATCACAAAACCCCTGGCCTTACCTACAAGAATTTTTTGAGTGTGTGAGTTCAAGCAAGGATGGTGACCGTAGGGTATTCAAATGTCTTAAGTGTTTGCCGAAGTCTAAATGTTACAAGGCTCAGAAAAAGTCTCTCTACAGTCTGCGTTCACATATTGCAAGCATACATGGAGAGGTAAGAAACTTAGTCTTAGATATCATACGTTACTGTTAGTAACATTTTAATTTACTATTTATCAGTCATCATTTAGGCATGTATTTTATAGTATTTACTATTTATTAAATATAAAATAATAAATAGTAACAGTGTAATTAATTTCAATCACGTCGGAATTCCCAATGCGGGAGATCACGATCATATTCACAAGTTAGCGATGGGACATGATATCAAGTCTTTAGTTTTAAAGAAAACGATATGGATTAGAAAGGCGAAACGATTATAAAAGCGAAATGGCAATGATATCGTGATAGGGGACGAACAGGGACACATGGTAGGCTATATATCAAGGACGAATTAGATAGACCATTCATAATCCGAGGAGCTACAAGATAGAACTCTTTATATGATGATGTGTGCCGCCTCAACAAGATTCTTGGATCTAAGGAAAGTGCTCTGAAGAAAGTCTGCACCTATATTAAATAATATGAAATCGCGATGAATCCTGTCGCTAGGGGATAAAGCGTACATGGGAATTTTGCTGCCAACAATAACAGATTGCCTTAATCTACTTATTGATGTTAAGACAAAAAAACCTGTATTTTTGTGGCTCTCTTGCTATTGTTGTTTAACATGAAATCCGCAACAGATTTGGTAAAATGCTGGAAGATAATGATTGCCTCTTGGGATCTGCTTCTCATCCCTATTTCAAGCTAAAGTGGCTCAATAATATCTAAAAAGTAGATTACATTACTAAAAAGATACTTAGGTAATATTACAGCCTCAGAAAGCAGCGGTGCAGAAGGAGAAACAAATGAAGCGGGGGATGACTTCTTTCGCTCCCTGTTAAAGAGTGAAGGGCGTGCTGCCAGGAAGAAAGATGCGTCAAATGAAGTAAAAGAATGGCTACAACAACCAGTAGCAAACCGATTTAAAAGTACAGCTATTCACCCATCCATTATTTCTATCGAGTGCGTTTGTTTCATGTTTCATGGACCACAATACGGCAATTCCATCAAATGCGGCAGTGGAGAGACTCTTTTCGTTAGGAAAAGATATTCTACGACTAAAGCTCTTCTGTCTGACAAACATTTTGAAATGCTTACATTCCTCAAAGGAAATAATTTCAAATAAAATGTATTCTAATATTAAAGCATGCTCCTAAATCTTTAATAAATATAGTTGTCGTGTAATATTAGTTCCTCTTTTATTTCATATATTTAATGTACAATAGTTGAGGTTGCGACTTGTGGTTGCGATTGCAACTTTTTTCTTCCGCAATCCTCTTCAATGACTTGCTATTGCGCCGCAATTATTTGGGGAGTTGTGTGCCCATCACTGGACTTAAAACAATAAAAACGTGTCTAACTTCCTCAAAACCATCATAATGTCCTTTGGTGAGAGCGTCGTAACGAGTTTAACAGGACTTTTGTAATACCCGGTAGAGTGATATCTCCCCAGTTTGCGAAGACCGAGCAGAGTATCCATTCGCCAGAAGCCTGTGGGGATACCCTCTGTCTAGATTCTAGCGGCATCACGACGTCCATCGAAAGCTAGCGGAGTAGCATCCCGGCTAGAAAATGCGGATAAAGTGGTCGTTAAGGACTCTGCTACGGACGCGGGGTCCAAGTTTGCGGTCCCATCATCCTCGAGTGCAGGAGGGGGATCCTGTGAGAACTTGCCCCGAATCCTTTTATCCTTTTGACAGGCTCCCTCCCACACCTCTGCAAAGGGGGGGTCTTCCCATTAAGTGAATACATTTACGCCCGCCAGGAATAGAGGTGGACGTGGTTCGAAACCTAGTGGAACCTAGCCTTAGCTAGACAAAAATCACCGACAGTGAAATCTTTCGTGCATGTAGGCATAACGCTTCTGTCTAAGGGCCGTCTCACACTCGGCTGAACACCAAGGAAGCGGTCAGCGTGAAAAACAGCCAGAAATTCTATGAATAGTAGTCCGGCCCACGATGCTTAGTTTTCCGGAGAAGAACTCCTCGACTAAGACAGAGAAATCAGTAAATCCTAAAATGCGGACAGCCGCGCCCGCACCAAGCATTACCGGAGGGGGGGGGATCAGGTTATTTGAATGGGAAAGTGATCACTACCATGAAAGTCATCGAACACAGGGAACGACTAAGGCAGGAAAATGAAGCGGTTCTCAGGCAGTGATGTGTAAACTCCTTCACATTTAGGACACCTATTTCTATCTTGTCGATCAGGTCGGCAAAGATCTGACCGCTTTTATTGATCGAGTAGTCTCTGCAGAGGAGGTGTCTACCGTTCAAATCCTCGAGTAGTAGAAACGGCCTTAGCAACCGTACCACGACGCTTCGGAAGTCTCCCGTCTCGAAGTCGACTGACGTTAGAATGTACTCAGAAATAACAGTATACCTCCTATCCTGGTGAGTCTGCACTGCTACTTCCTAAAAAAAGGAATTTATAGCAAAGATACGAATGGAGATATCATGACGGATGTAAATGGGGCATCCTTCTGTCCAACCTCCACAGTTCTTCCCAATTAAGCCAGAGTCCACGGCAATTCTATTGAAGGAATATGCCATCCAGGCCTAGCTCGAATGAGATACGGGGAATCATCTTCTAAGAGAAGACCCTAACGGAAATGGCTCTACGCTTCTGGAAAGCAGAATTCTGAGCACTGTCGCTCGAACAAGGCACTGAAGGCGCTGTATCCTTTGATAACTTCTCGTGGTAGGTTGGGTTCATTATGTGATTCTTTTCCACCATCCACCTCTAAACCCTTGGCAGGCGGGAGTTCCTCCTTTAAAGGACCCACCGTCTCCGAGTCACCCACTCCAGCCTTGGGTGGTGGCGTAGGAGCTGAAGCTCCCTTGGTGCTGTCCTCCTTTCGAGTGGCAGCTTCAGGAATCCCAGAAGACGACCTCACGACCACCTTCAGGAGTGTTGCCTCCTGTGATTATAAGGACTCGGTGGAGGTGCGTTTCTATTTCCCTTTAAATGGAAACGTTCACGCTTGTGGAGGGGAGATTCCTGGTTTTAGTCTTTAGCTGGGGGCGAACCTTATGTGCCGCAAGCTCTATCAGCGGAGCGCCTGGGGACGGGGAGGTAAAACCCGCAGAAAGGTTCCGCATGCGCACGGAAACGACTATCATCTTAAGCCTGGAGTGTCCAGGACTCGAGGGGGCAGTTTTTTACATTTAGGCATAATACGTCCCACGCATCGCTGGGAGGGCCAGGACCAAGTCCTTAGCATTGCGAAATGAGAGATGATCCGCAGCCTGAACGGTTAGGATTTCCTTCTTCAGGAGATATGTACCACATTCCTTTGAAGAGGCGGGCACAGCTCTCCGTAATTAACATATTAGGCCATACACGATACGGAGCTTATCATGCACGACCTTTTAGCACAATTTAAACACACTTCGGGTAAACACGACTTTGCACGTCTACATGAGCGATTCGTATGGCTGTAGCTGTAGCAGTAGTAGCACCTCCACGGCATTGGCGCAAATGCCTTCACGCGGTAATCATACCAATCGGCACGCATCGACTCAAGGAGCCTTTATGGCTTAACGTAACGATGAGTGTAGGTGTAGGTCACGAAGCTGCTCCCTGTTTTCTCATCACACATTCTAACATTATCGTCTACCTCTAATGTGATGTCTTCTCTGTGGTATTACACGATCCACGAGTCTCCTCGCATAAACCCCTCATTTCACGAAGTTTATGGTCGAGTGTTGCGTCACACTTACCGGCGAGTCCGAAGAGCATTAATCATGGTCGCCTCGAGAGGGTCCGACGCATTCTCCAGAAGGCTCCCGTCCGAGAAACTGGTTACCTTCAGCTCCCTACCAATCAAACCAGCTAATGCTCTCCTTTGTTGGATCATGTTGCATTTAATCAACATGCTGTCATCAGTGGAGCGAAGACCCAAGAAGCGTTTGAAGCCAGAGGGCTTAAAAACGCCGGGAAATCTCTGAATGAGGGGCACAGATGTAATTGAGGCTCCGATCGGTGCACTTAGGGAAAAGTAAAATAAAGTCAAGGAACACTGGAGTGAAAAGAGGAGGATTTGTGCTAGAATTAGATAGCTTGTTCGATATAGGAGTTAAGGATGCAATCCAGGAAATACAAAACAACAGACTATTATCCAGAGAGAAGAAATATTAGGATATCAGGTTTCTCGAAGACCAAAGGACTAAGAGGAAGGGTCTTATGTTTTGCCATGACAATTTTTTTGAGACAATATCCCTGTAATAAGTAGCGCGGAATGAAAGACTGCAGTAGAGACATGAACAAGGTAAAACTAATTACTTTGAACATCAAAAAAGTTTTAATTTTTACTTCATTGCGACATGCTGTACTAATTTGTATCTACAGAAGAACAAGAGGCAGTTGTTCATGTGGATAACATTACCAGGGGAGGCTCAACTGACAACGACGCTAACACAGAGGACGTATATTATCATCCGCTTCGTCATGGATGTTCTAATCATTAAGACTTTGACGGCTGATCATCTTGGTTTATCAGGCAATCAGAATGTTGTCCAGGTATAATATCAGCCAGAGTCACATATCCAAGTTTTGTAAAAAGATCACTGAACACTGTGGCCAGAAACATGTACTCTATAAAAATGCTGATGTTTGCAGATCAACTTGAGTACGACGAAGACTGCATCAAAGCTGGATAGAAGAATACATCAACACCTTTATTACGCTGTTATACATTTCTATATTAATTGCGTCAATGTCTGCTGCAAATGCTTCCGTGAAGGATCTAAGTTTAATACAGGATACGTTGAAATACAAGAAAGCTGACCCAGAGCTTGCTGATGCATTACTTAAGAAGATAGAAAACAACAAATGGTACTTGATGCAAGAAGTCGTACCATTTGCCTTTTTCAGCAATAGATTAAGTGACACATTGAAGCACGACATTGCTGCTCAGCTATATGTCACTGAGAAGCCAGACAGCTTCAGAACAAAAAAGTCTATATTCCAGAGAGTCACATCTTAGACCACCCTAGTTGATCCCATTAGCCCAGAATCACATTTCCTGCTGAACACACTGAACATTGGCTTCTAGATCCTCTCACGTTTTGGCCAGATAATGAGGACTACAGAAAAGCGGTTGACTATGTTAAGAATCTGAAAGTGGTAAATGACATTATTGAATGTAGTGTCTAAATGATGAGCAACTTTGCAATTGTCATAACAACAGCTGCCAAGCAAACGAACTTTCTCCTCCAAGCTGTGGAGTACAACAGACGCTGCTTTGACAGCTTCAAGAAACAAATGCTTAACAACTGACTGTATAAATTCCCTTATGAAATTAATAATCATATAATGCTTTCTCTTCTTGGTCGATTAAATTTGTGATAAAATGTTGGAAAAACGAATTTTGTGATATTTTCGAAATTTTGTTTGTACCAGTGTGTCATTTCTTTTTCCAAGAGTATCCTAATTGTATAAGTTAGAAAGAGAATTGCGAAGACTTTAATATGGTACCTATTTTGTTGTGTTATCTTGTTTAGATACAAAGTTATAGTGCAAAACACGATTCAAGGGACACCGGAAGTGGTACTTTTGACTGATTTGAAGGTAAAAAATTTAAAGCTCCATGCGGCATGGTTTCGTTTCACGACATTCTAAGCCAAAATAGTTGTGATTTTCGGCTTTATCAAGTCAAAAAGCATGGGAAAATTTACAGAAGCCCATGAAAATAAGAAAGAGTTAAATTTTGAAAATGCCTAGTGGCATAGGGCATTATCCTGCTGAACTATAACTTCATTTCTTGGAGTTGTGAGATGCAATTTCTGGATAGATGGCTCTTAAACTTGTGACAGCATGGTAGTATAAGTTGTGAAGTACCTTCTTCCTTTACATAAAATCATCTCCCTGACTCTGATGAAGACATTCAGCTCCATACCATGATAGAGCCACCTTAATGCTTTACAGTTGATACCCCACAATCAGGGTGAAATGCCTCTCCAACTCTTCGTCTCACAAAGGTAGACACAGAAGTGCCTAAAATCTGCAAAGGTGCTATTGAGTTAATTTTATTAAATAATTTTCTTCAAAAATATATTTAAATGGTATTACATAAATTAAATGTAAAAAATACTAGACAATAATCTTACACACGAATAATGGTCTAAAGACCATTGTTCGTGTGTCCAATTTTTGTAATCTTTATAAAACTGACGACGTTTTGGGGTTTTGTTGTTGTTGATCTCAGATATCCATGGTTTCTTTCTCGCCTTGCATCCTTTTAACTCTTCGAACTGTTCTGGGTGATATTGTTTAACTTGAAGTTTCATTCAGCTCAGTAACAAGTTCAGAAGATGTTTTTCTGCGATTCTGTAGTAAAGCCCGAATGATAGATGTCTTCTTTAGGTGTTGTAAGATGTTTATTGCCATTTCTCTTTCTTTGATACAAAGCTCTTGGTCGATTAATATCATTTTATATTGGTTTAGATCCCGTATCTTGAACATTCTATTTTTTTAGCAATTTGTGCTTTTTGTGCTTCTATAAATTCTTTAGTTTTAGTCATATTACTTGTTTAGAACGATATTAAATACACAATAGTTATAAATTTAAGTCGAAATATAAGAAATATTAGTTAAATTCTGATTGTAGAAAACATTCCTTTCTATTAATCATACACCATTTAGTAAAATAGTATGTAATTCAAACATATTAGCAAACTATTAGAAACTATTAGCATACATATTTATGAATAATATGATAAATTCTAAAATGTTTGGTTAAATATGTTAAATATAGAAATCTATAAGGAGTGCTTTAAACTTTGGCCCAAGGGTGTAAATCGAATAATCTTAAGTTTACGAAGCCCTGTGTTGTTCGATTAAAAAGAGAACCCTTAAAGATTCGGTGATTTGCCTACTAAGATGCAGTTTGACTACAAGAGTGACACTGCAATTCATAAATTTGTATAATGCTCTGCTAAGGCGACACTTCTTGAGAAAAGATATAGAAAGAATAGAAAAAGTACAAGCCAAGTTTACTAAAATGATACCTGCATCAAGGAACTAGAGTTACGAGGCCCGTTTGGAAAGGTTAAGCCTCTTTAGTTTAGTAAGAAAAATGAGGCCAGATAATTAAAGTGTATAAAATCTAGGTTTGACTTTAGTATAAATATTACAAGAAACAATTGTATGAAACTAGTACCCCAAAATTAATGAATCAGTATATATGGCAACTCTTTTTTTATAAAATTGTCATTGTCGAAATCAATTGTACGAAGAAATTGTAAAAATTAACATAGAAACATTTTTTAAAAATTAGGCAAAGTAATTTGAAATATTATGAATTAAGATACTGAAATAAATGTGAAAATATAGTGAAATACCTATACTAATGTAGTGTATGTGATTTAGAGTTGTTCTTGTTTCCTGATTGCCTATACAAATTGCCCAAATGTGATATTTTCCCTTCCAAACACATGCAATTATTTTTATATTTTTTCGCACTTGAAATTTGGTTAGAAAAAGAAGTTGACGAGAGACTTCAACTTTAGTACTTCTACTACAATTTGATTCAATCGTGAGGAGCAATAGGTATGGAACAATAGCTCTTTGAGGTACATTTCCTTGTAACTCTCTCTATCTATCTCTCTCTCAATCATTCCATTTTACAGCCTCTCAATTACTTTCTCAATCACTCACTCACTATCTCAATCAAACACTCTCTTAACCATTTACTATCTCACTCACTCAATCATTCAATCAATCTCGCCCCAAATCCAGTCAATCATTCTTTCACTCACTCTCGAACGATCTGATAATCACTCTCTCGATCACTCTTAATCTCTCGCAATCACCATTAATCATTCCTCAATCTCTCTCAATGACTTTATATCTTTCAATCAATGTATTTGTCGCTTTCTCTCAATTTCTCTTACTCAACCAAATTTTTTCAATAATTATCTCTCTCAGTTATTATCCCTCAATCACTCTCTCTCTCATTCACTCTCTTTCTCATTCTCTCTCAATCTTTGTATCTGTCCTACTCTCTCTTTCTCTCTCTCCTTCCCCGTCTCTCCCCTCTTAAGTATAGACCAATATTTCTTTGAGTTACAAGGAGTTACAAGGAAAGAAAGTACCCTAGGAGACCTTACAGTCCATTCAAAGAGGGTACCTTTGGACTAGCAATCGAGCGGGCACATGGCTGCTCAATTGTTTTGCGTCCCTAAACGGCCACTTTTCAATACTTTGTCTAGTCTTGACTTGAACTGGTCAACAGATTCACTGTTGACAACTTTCACTGGAAGTGCGTTCCACTTACCGCAGATACTGTAGGTGAAAAAATGTCCACACAGATTGCGGTTGTAACGCTTCAGTTCAAGTTTGAAGCCGTGATTGCGCGTTCTGTTCTCCCTCAGTGTGAAAATATCCCGGTAGTCAACATTGTCGAACCCTCGAAGTATTTTGTAAACTTCGATGAGCTGACCACGCAGTCTGCGGGTTTCCAGCGAGAACAGATCTAATTCCCTTAGTCTATCCTCATAACTTTTATGTCGGATAGAGGGAATCAGTTTGGTTGCCCTAGCTTGTACGCGTTCCAACCTTGCGATGTCCTTTCAAAACGAAGGACTCCAAAATTGTACGGCATACTCCAGGTGCGGCCGAACCAGGGAGTTGTACAGACAAAGTACTATCTCCCTGTTACGGTATCCAAACTAGCGCTTTATGTAGCCTAACATCCTTTGGGATTTCTTCTCTGCCTCGACGCACTGTTTCGAGAACTTGAGGTCGCTAGTGATAGTAACACCCAAGTCCTTCTCAGTGTCACTCGATTCAAGAGCAGTGCCCTTAAGGATGTACTGAGATTTGGGGTTTCGGTGGCCGATATGCATTACTTTGCATTTCCCCACGTTGAAAGGCATTTGCCACGTGTCCGACCACTCCCCAATTCTTTGAAGGTCCTCTTGGAGGCGAACAGTGTTCCCCTCCTTTGCCACATTGATACCAAGCTTGGTGTCGTCAGCAAATTTGGAGATTTTGGCAACCATGTCTCTGTCCATGTCGTTGACATAAATAATAAACAGTAGTGGTCCCAGGGCGAAACCTTGAGGGACACCACTAGATACGGGCGCCCATCCAGAGGCCCGTCCATTCACCACTACTCGTTGCCGTCTGTCACTTAGCCAGCTCTCTATTCAACCTGCTACATTGCCGTCTATGCCCTGTGCACGCACTTTCCGGAGAAGGTGGCGGTGTGGTACCTTATCAAAGGCCTTTTGGAAGTCAAGGTACACAACATCCACCGCTTTATCTCGATCATGCTCACTGAACACGAAGTGGAAGAATTCCACAAGGTTCGTCAGGCATGACCGTTGCCTTCGGAAGCCGTGCTGGGAACTCTTCAGTAGCAGGTTTGACTCTAAATAAGACGTCATCTTGTCCACTATCATGCTTTCCATGAGTTTACCGACTATCGAAGTCAAACTGATGGGTCGGTAGTTTGACGGATGGCTGGGGTCTCCTTTCTTGAAGATCGGAGTCACCTCCGCCTCACGCTAGTCTCTAGGAACGCATCCGGTCCGGATTGACATGTTAAAGATAGCGCACAGATGTCGTGATACTTCATCGCACACTTCCTTCAACACCTTGGATAGAAACCCGTCCGGTCGGGGGACTTATTCGTCTTTAGGTCAGCGATCTTTTTCTTTATTTCTCCTTCGGTGAAGTCCAGTACCTCCAGCTTTTCCCCCGAGTAGGATTCCGTGGGCTGGGGGATGGGACCACACTCTTCAGTAAACACTGAAGAGAAGTAGTCATTGAGCAGGTTAGCATTTTCTGCAGCTGAGTGAGTTAATGCACCCTCCTCGTCCACTAAGGGCCCAATCCTACGATGGATTGGTGTATGGCTATTTACATAGCTGAAGAACTCCTTGGGATTCTCCTTGCAGATTCTCGCCCCTCGGAGTTCCTCAGACCGCTTAGCCGCCCTTATGCTGGACTTCACTCTTCTGGCTAGCCTCCGGTACTCATCAAAGGCACTCGATATCTTCGATCGCCGGTACGCATTTCTTTTCTCCCTAAGCAGTTGGCCGATTTCTCGATTAAACCACTTTGGTTGAACAGAAGACTGATGGAGGCATTTCAGAGGGATGCAATTTGATTGAAGACTCATAAACTTATTTCTTAAATTGTTCCACGAATCCTCAACATCTTCGCATACCGCTAGCCTTACATCAGTCAGCCCAGCACGAAGGCTTGCAAAGTCGGCTCTTCTCAAGTCAAGTTTCCTTGATTGACTGGCAACAGACCTTACCTTCGGGATCTTGACGGTAAATCTAATTAGCTGGTGATCACTGCCACCGAGCTCTTCGCCTAGAGAGAGATCCTCAAAGATATCATCCTCAGAGGTGAAGACCAAGTCGAGGATTTTGTCTCCTCTCGTCGGTTCTCTGACCCATTGAGTGAGGAACTCGTTGTTGGCGAACTCCAGGAGTAGCGCGCTCTCGCCATAGGCTGCTCTGGTTTCCCAGTCAACTTGTCTGTTGAAGTCGCCCATAACAATGCACACTCTGCCTTGAACAAGCTTACCCAGCAGCTGGTACAGTTCCCTGTCCTTCTCAACGGGTTGGGAAGGGGGTCTGTAAAGCACCAGGGTCCTGTATCTGACAGGACCTATCTCTAGGTCAACGCCTAGGAGCTCGTGATCGGATATAATGTTGGAGTTCGTAGATTCGATTGTATCCTTGACGTACAACATTACACCACCACCCTCTCTGTCTGGCCTATCTTTGTGGAAAAGTTGGTAGCCAGGAACCGTGAATTCGCCTTCAAAGTCTCGGTTTGAGGTTTTTATCCACGATTCTGTTATGGCTACCATTTCGGGGTCTTCCGTCGCTACAAGGCCACAGAGCTCAGGAAACTTGTTCCTGATTGATCTCGCATTGAACAGAAGAACTTTCAGGGAGTCCCCTAATGTAGAACTCCCTATACTCTGCCGTTTCCCGGCTTCTTGGTTGTCGCGGTGGCACCATTTTTGACAACTTCCGAGAAGGTTGTTTGGGAAGTGACTCGGGCGTACTGGCGTACGTCCGCCTTCCCAATGGGCCGGACACTCCTTTAGGTGCACTCCACGACATCCTGGATGAGGTTGGCTAGGAAAGCCTTACCCTTAAAGGAGAGGTGCACCCCATCCCTTTGGTAGAGGTTTTTTCTACCATAGAATACGGCGTACGTGTCGACAAAAAAGACACTCTCCGCCGTACAGAGGTCTGCAACGCACCTGTTTAGCGAAATGTTTCTCACGTGGGCAGTCCGGCTTGGACCCCACCTCGGAAGCATCCCCACCACGACGCGTCTGCGGGTTTTCAATCCACAGTCGTCGACAGCGCCCATAACCGTCTTCAAAATCTCGCCTGTAGGGTCTACCCTACCTCCTCTGAGGTAGAGATCGTTGCCACTTACCATAAGGGCAACGACTGAAGTCTCAGAAATCGGAGACTTCTCGGCCTCAGCTCTTACCTGCTTATTCCCACAGCCTGGGAGGCAGCTCACCTTAACGCTTGTGCGAAGGCGGGCCGCTAGCAGGGGCTGCAGGCCCCGTGCCTGGGAATCACCCACAAGGCTAACCCTGGCACATTTGCCTGCTGAGCTCGGAGTCTTTATTTTCTGAGTCAAGCTCTCCGATTCCTCTCTCTTCTCCGTCATGGTCTTTTCAGTCTTTTTTTCTTCTTCTTCTTCCCTATCATCTTTTTCCCCTTGTCATCCTTTTCAATAACTTCTTCTACCTTTTCTTCTTCTATTTGGCTCTCTTCCTCTTTCTTATTTCCCTTTTTCGTCTTTTTTCTTTTTTCCTTTTTCCGTTTGGCGTTTCTGCCACATTCGAGCCCGGCCTCTCTGCAGAGGTGGTGTTTGCCACAGGACTCGAGAGCTCGTTTAACTTCTCTTCGAGCCTGCGGATCTGGTGGGAGTGCTCCTCCTTGAGCCTCTCAATTTCCTTTTCGAGGTCGGTAGTCCTTTCCCTGTAGTAGGACACTACTTCTTCCACTTCCTTCTTTAAGATGTAAGTGGTGCATACACTGCCTGGGTAGCATTTCGCATAGCAGCCCTCCGGGAAGTCAACGCACCAATTGTCCTTATTACATGTGGCACACGTGAATTTTAGCGCTGCTGGACCTTTCTTACCTGCCATTTTGAAAACTCTATATTTCTTATGCTTGTGACCAATCAATATATAAAAAGGGGGGTTCGGTGAGTTCTTCCCGCGT